>CAUYQU010033997.1:0-46895 GCA_963574635.1 Cheracebus regulus
CGATTCCTCAAGGACCTAGAAATAGACATTCCATTTGACCCAGCAATCCCATTACTGGGTATATATCCAAAGGATTATAAATTGTTCTACTATAAGGACACATGCACACGAATGTTCATTGCAGCACAGTTTACAATAGCAAAGACCTGGAACCAACTCAAATACCCATCGATGATAGACTGGACAGGGAAAATGTGGTACATATACACCATGGAATACTATGCAGTCATAAAAAATTATGAGTTCGTGTCCTTTATAGGAACATGGATGAACCTGGAAACCATCATTCTCAGCAAACTGACGCAAGAACAGAAAATCAAACACCACATGTTCTCACTCATAGGTGGGTTTTGAACAATGAGAACACTTGGGCACAGGGAGGGGAGCATCACACACAGGGGTCTGTCGGGGGGAAATAGGGGAGGGACAGTGGGGGGTGGGGAGTTGGGGAGAGATAGTATGGGGAGAAATGCCAGATATAGGTGATGGGGAGGAAGGCAGCAAATCACACTGCCATGTGTGTACCTATGCAACAATCTTGCATGTTCTTCACATGTACCCCAAAACCTAAAATGCAATTTAAAAAAAGAAAAAAAAAAGAAGACTTAACTATCTTAAACACATATGCATTCAACACAGGAGCATCTAGATTCATTAAAAAATTATTTGAAGCTTATGAAGAAACTTAAATAACCACATAATAATATGGAGACTTAAAAACCCCACTGAGAATATTAGATCACCAAGGCAGAAAACTCACCAAAATATTTGGGACCTGAACTTGACACTTGACCAAGTATACCTAACAGATAGCTGCAGAACTCTTTACCCCAAAACAACAATATATACATTCTTGGATCTGCACATGGCACATATCCTAAAATCAACCACACAATAGGCCATAAGACAATTCTCAGCAAATTAAAAAAAAATAAAATCATATCAACCACACTCTGGGACCACAGAACAATAAAAATAGAAATGAATACAAAGAAAATCACTAAAAAACACACAATTACATGGAAATTAAACAATCTGCTCCTAAATGACTTTTGGGTAAATGATAAAAGTGAGGCAGAAATCAAGCAATTATTCAAAACTAATGAAAACAAAAATACACCATTTCAGAATCTCTGGGACGCAACTAACACGGTGTTCAGCAGGAAGTCCATACCATTAAATGTCCAAATTAAAAGGGTAGACTGAAATTAACAATCTGTTATTGCATCTAGAGGAACTAGAAAAACAAAAGAAAACAAACCCCCCAACCAGAAGAAGACAAGAAATTACTAAAATCAGAGATGAACTGCATGAAACTGATACACCAAAAACCATACAAAAGATCAATGAAATCAGAGATTAGTTCTTTGAAGGAGAAATTAAGACTGATAAGGTAAATAAAAGAGAAGATCCAAATAAACACCATAAGAAATGACAAAGGAGACATTACTATCAACCTCACAAAAATACAAACATCCCTCAGATACTATTATAAACAATTCTATGCACATACTAGAAAATCTATAAGAAAGGGACATATTTCTGGAAACCTATAATCTCCCAAGATTGAATCAGGAAGAAATTTAAACCCTTAACAGATCAATAATAGGTTCTGAAATACAATCAGTAATAAAAGCCTATCAACCAGGAAAAATCCTAGATGAGACAGATTCACAGCCAAATTCTACAGGACATATAAAGAAGAGCTGATACCATTACTACGGAAACTATTCCAAACAATTGAGCAAGAGGTACTTCTCCCTAATTCATCCTATGAGGCCAGCAACATTCTGACACCAAAACTTGGCAGAGACATAAATACAAACGAATCTTAAGGCTAATTTTCCTGATGAACATAGATATAAAAATCCTCAAAAAAAAAAAAAAAACAAGCAAACTGAATACAGCATGTATTAGTCTGTTCTTACACTGCTAATAAAGACATATCCGAGAATGAGTAATTTATAAAGGAAAGAGGCTTAATGGAGTCAGAGTTCCACATGGCTGGAGGCCTCACAATCATGGCAGAAGGCAAAGAAGAAGCAAATGGACATTTTACATGGCAGCAGGCAAGAGAGCTTGTGCAGGGGAACTCCCATTTATATAACCGCCAGATTTCATGAGACTTATTCACTACAATGAGAACAGTATGAGGAGAACTGCCCCCATAATTCAATTATCTTCACCTGGCCCCACCAGGTGACTCCCCACATGTGGGGATTATTACAATTCAAGGTGAGAACTGAATGGGGACTAAAAATGAAAACCACATGATCATCTCGATAGATGAAAAAGAGGCATTGCATAAAATTCAATATCCCTTCATGTTAAAAACCTTAAAAAAATTAGGTATTGAAGGAATGTACCTCAAAATAATAATGAGTATGACAAACTCAAAGCCAATATCATACTGAATGAGCAAAAACTGCTTCCCCATGAGAAGCAGAATAAGACAAGGACGTACTTTCTTACCACTCCTATTCAATATAATACTCGATGTCTGAGCCAGAATAATCAAGCAAGAGAAAGAAATGAAAGGCATCCAAGTAGGAAGACAGGATGTCAAACTATCTCTCTTTGCAGGCAATATGATTGTATACCTAGAAAACCCCATAATCTCTGCCCAAAAGCCCCTAGATCTGACAAACAACTTCAGCAAAGTTTAAGAATACAAAATCAATGTACAAATATCAATAGCTTTTCTATACACTAACAATGTCCAAACTAAGAGCCAAATCAAGAACACAATCCCATTCACAATACACACACACACACACACACACACACACACACACACACATCTTAGAAGTACAGCTAGCCAAGGAGTGAAAGATCCTTAAATGAGAATTAAAAACACTTCGGAATAAAATCAGAGATGACACAAACATATGGAAAAACATTTCATGCTCATATATAGGAAGAATCAATGTTGTTTAAATGGCCATATTGCCCTAAGCAATGTACCAATTAAATGTTATTCTTATCAAACTATCAATGACATTTTTCACTGAACTAGGAAAAAATATGCTAAAATTCATACGGAAGCAAACAAGAGCCCAAATAGCTAAAGTGATCTTAAGCAAAAAGAACAAAGCTGGGAGTATCACATTACTCAACTTCAAACTTCACTAGAAGGCTACAATAACCTAAACAGCATGGTACTGGTTAAACAGACACAGAGATTAATGGTACAGAATAGAGAATCCAGAAATCGAGCTGCACATATGCAGCCATCTGATCTTCAACAATGTCAACAACAATAATCAATGTAGAAAGGACTCCCTATTCAATAAATGATGCTGTAACAGCTCGCTAGCTAGCTACAGAAGAATAAAACTTGACCTCTCTATGTCACTATGTACAAAAATTAACTCCAGAGAGAGTATACATTTAAATCAAAGACCTCAAAGTCTAAAAATTGTAAAAGAAAATCTAGAAAACATCATTCTGGTAATAAACGTTGGAAATGAATTTATGACTAAGTAAAAGCACAGGCAATTGAAACAAAAACAAAAATTGACACATAGAAGCTAATTAAAGAGCTCCTGCACAGCAAAAGAAACTATTAACAGAGTAAACATCATAACTATAGGTGATCTGATGAAATCAGATTGGTTAAAAACAAGTGAGCCAAAACCAGATGGTTCAAGACCACAATTCAGTCAAAATGAAAAATTATCCTCTATTCCCAAAAACTGTTTACAAATAATTGATTCTATTGCCTCCTAGAATAGGGTTGAAAGCTTTAATGGATGTTTACATGTCTGCTCATAATTTAGATTCCCACTTCTACTCCTGCCCACACTTCCAGGGTTAAAGCCACCACATTTTCTTTTCATTTAATTTTGCAAATGTTGCTACTCTAATTCAGAATATTACAACTGTCTTCCAGAAACCACATACTCATGTTATCCTTTCCCCTATCCCTCCATAACCCTTATCCCACACAGGTGCCATAATTATCATTAAGAAGATACAAATTTGAGCACCTAAAGCTTTAAGGAAGGGGTGAGGGAGGGATCTGTGTTTGCCTGGAGTTCCTCATTTAAAGCACTTGGAAGTCCCCAGTCCAGGCAACCCTCAAAGTCCTGAGGAATCTGGGACAGTTGGTCGTGCTGGCACCTAGGTTTCTCCCCTTTAATCTGCACACATACCTTTAAGGCAGCTCCTGGTGTAAAGACTGCAAAGATTAGACCACTGAAGCTCCCCAGGAACTGAAATATGAGAACCAACGTTCAGACATAGTTTCTGTGTTGCTTTATGCACCATGCCACATTTTTAAGTCTGAAAAACTGGGACCTTCCTATGGGGAGTCACTGCCAAACTCCTCCACTCCACAGTGGAGTCTGACTTAGGTCCTACACTCACCTGGGTGAGGGCTCTCTGTAAAGACTTCCATCCCCAGCTGTCCACTCACTCAGGGACAGCTGCTGAGATACTGCGCCGCTTGGCTTCCTGTTCAGCCCTAAAAAGTCTTCCTGGAGTCCAGTTCCCAAAATCAGAGGTGCTGCCATCTTCTTTCAAGTCTAAAGGAGTTGCCCAGAGAGGGCTTTTACAATTGCAGGGCTGGCCCCTAAGGAGCATGTGCAGTGTTAACTCTCCAGCCAGGAAAAACAAAACAAAGAAATTGGCTCAGGTGCTCCACGCATCTCAGGAGGCTGGCACAAGCTCACCCACCTGGTAGCACCTCATTGGCGAGAGCCCAGATCATCCTGTGTGGGATTGGTCACAACTTAATTGTGGTGTATAGTTTACATACGATAAAATTCACCCATTTTAAGTGTACTCTTAGATAATTAATACTACCATTAGATGAGTTTTAGTAAATGCAATCACCTCCACTATCAAGTTTCTGAACACGCCCATCACCTCAAGAAGTTCTTTCATGTAATCTTTGCATTCAATTATTGTTCCCAGGTGATACGAATCTGTTCTCTTTCATTCTGATTTTAACTATGGGCTATTCTTTAACCTATGCTTCTAAAACCATCCCGATTCTAGAAAAAAAAATCTTAGCTAATTTCTCCCCCTCCCTCCACTCCTTTCTCTTCCTTCTTCGTCCTTTATAGATTTTTTTTTTCCTTTTCTCCAAGCTGAGAACAATCCTGACTTGTCCTGGCCCTAGTCTTGTTGAAGGAAGTCAGGCCTGAAGCTTTGGCAAGTCTCTTAACATACAATTGTAATTTCTAGTGTATTGAACATTGTGGTTGCTGTCGGATTAAGGCAGACATCTATTTGTATTTTTGATGGGGAAGTTTTGGAACATAACATATTGATATTGTTAATACCAAGGCCAGCCTATTATGGGGCCTCTGGTAGTTAAATCTGACACCAGAAGTGGGTGTGCCCCAGGATCCATGTGCACTCTTAGACTGTGCTTTAAAATCTGTCAAGGCTTTCAGATCTTCGAAGTCTGTCAGTAGAATTGCCACTCAGGTTATAGAGAGCAGGAAGCAGGCTGGGAAGCCAGTTGTAGTATCCTTCTAGAATCAGAGTGTTATTCTATGATATGGAACACACAAATAACACACCCGCCACACCTACATAGCCAAAGCACACCCATTAGTGCAAAAAGTTGTCATTAAAGAGTACTCAATTAATTATTGTAGTAGCATTTTGCAGTGTTAGCCATTTATGACTCTATATATTTATGAAGAAATCCATTCTTATGGACATATAGATCTGTCCAAGTTCACAATACTATCAGGTCTTGGGGCCAAGATTTGAATAACGCATTTCTAAGCTCAATTCACAACCTCATTCTGCTGCATTCTCCTGCCTGTGAGCTCAGTTTCCAGGCAGGACCTGAAACCTCTACTACGTAACAAGAACTGGAACTTTCTATGATTTCTGCCTGTGTGTACCTTTGCTTATTTCCCTTTAGGTTTTCATATGATATTTATTACTCTTTTAAAGTCTCTTTTAGCAATACCCAGAAGAACCAAAGGAAGAAAATTTCTTAAGAGCAAAAGCACTGACAACATTCTCTGTCAAAGAATAATAAAACCCTGCAACTCTATTTTGTGTATGAAGCAGAGGCTAACAAATATTATTGAACAGAGGTAGGAAAGTCTATCCTCTTCCCCAGAGTAATAAAAGGTCGCCCAGGCTGGAGTGCAATGGTGCCATCTTGGCACACTGCAATCTCCATCTCCCAGTAGCTGGGATGACAGGCACTTGCCACCACGTCCAGCTAGTTTATGTATTTTTAATAGAGACAAGGTTTCACCATGTTGGTCAGGCTGGTCTTGAACTCCTGACCTCAGGTGATCCACCTGCTTCGGCCTCCCAAAGTGCTGGGATTACAGGAATGAGCCACCGTGCCCCGCCCTTTCATATCTTTTATACTGGACATACCAGACAGCTAGAGTTCCTGCACAGCCATTTTAACTTAGACACCACGCAAGCTAAGAAAAGCCGTACTGACAAAAGCTCATAACAAAAGGAATTAAATGCTTGGCTGAGGCAGAGAAAATGCACAAAATCAAGCCAATTTTAGTGCTGGATCTCAATGTATGAATAGGATTTTTAAGAATACGAATAGAAATACCTTTCCAGCTAGAGAAAACGGTGAGTACAAGAGTGTAAGATTGGAATGGGCTCAGGGTATTGTAGAATGTTGAGAGCTTGTAGTGGATCCTCTAAGTCAGGAGTCCCCAACCGACTTTTCTGGCATCAGGGACTGGTTTTGTGGAAGAAAATTTTTCCACAGATGGAGGGTGAGGGAACAGTTTCGGGATGATTCAAGCACATTACATTTATTGTGTGCTTTATTGTTACATTGTAATATATAATGAAATAATTATACAACTCTCTATAACATAAAATCAATGGGAGCCCTGAGCTTGTTTTCCTGCAACTAGATGGTCCCATCTGGGGGTGACAAGAGACAGTGACAGAGCATCAGGTATTAGACTCATAAAGAATGTGCAACCTACATCCCTCGCATGTGCAGTTCACAATAGAGTTCATGCTCCTATGAGAATCTAATGTCACATCTGATGTGACAGGAGGTGGAGCTGACAGGAGTAGTAGGGAGTGGCTGTAAATGCAGATGAAGCTTTGCTCACTCACCCACTGCTCACTTCCTGCTGTGTGGCCCCGTTCTTAACAGGCCATGGGCCAGTACCAGTCTGTGGCCTGGGGTTTAGGGACCCCTACTTTAAGTCACAAGAAGTCAGCAATAGCTTTAATATAAGACTTTAGAGTCAATAATAATTTTTAATGCTCATTCTGCATCAGGGACTATTTTAAGTAATCTGTGTAAATTAACCTAATGAATTCTCATAAGAATTCTATGAGATAGATGCCATTATTACCTCTATTTCTTTATAAAGAAACTTATGCACGAAGTGATTAAATCATCTACCTTGTTCAAAGTTCAACAATCTAAAGTGGCAGAAACGGGATTGGAACCCTCAGATTTTAGCTCGAGTGCTCACATACCTTTAATGATTTTGTCGTTTTTCCTTTCTGGTGTCCAGTTTCCTCTTACTTTACCTGATTTAGGAATAGTGGTGTGTGTAGACAGAAAAGGGGGAGATGAAGAGTGATTTTATAGTTGCCTCTCTAAAATCGCAGTGAAGGAGAATGTGATTTTTATAAGCATAAATTCCAAAGCAAGTCATTCTGGAAGCAGGAGGGGTGCAATTTGGCAGCAGCTAATTTCATCCAGACAGTTCACTTTTCTTTTCTGTTTCCTCTCGAAGTCCTGCTGGTGCTTCTTGGAAAATCATTCATGCAAAGGTAAATTATATTTAGTCTGTGATAGTCTGGGCATTTCCTTTCTGTCATCTCAGATTTCTGTAGTGTCCAGTGTTACTTGGATCCATTAAGACAGATCAGATTAGAAAATGTTAACTCTAGGAAAATAACAATTTCCAACCTGCTGCTTTTGCTGATTTACGGAAAGTAGCCAAACAGAGAGGGCAGGACTAATGCTGGGCTCTGTAAGGGCTGCAAAGAATAATGTGAGGTTTTACCCAAACAAGCACATCTGCTCTGCCTGCTCTGCGAATTGAGAGCTGGTGATTCATCCATGTCTAGGTCAGCAGTTTCTAAGTCATTACAATTTCTCATATTCTACTTCTTCCACATTTTTCCTGGATTCCTGAACTTGCATGGGAATGTTAATCTATCCCTCCAAAATCATATTTATATTTTCTACCTTTAATCATATATTTCTGTGCCTATGTCTTGTTATCTGTGAGTTTTCATGCTCTGAAGACAGAACCTTACTGGAAACATAGGGTGGGCAAGCTACACCCTACAACAGCAAATGTGTTTTTCTGGCCCATGTGCTAAGAATGGTATTTACATTTTTAAATGGTTAAAAAAATCAAAAGAAGAGTGATATTTTGTGACATTTAAACATTATATCAAATTCAAATTTCATTGTCAATAAATAGAGTTGTATTAAAACCCGGCGACATTTCTTTGATTGCATACTGTCTTGAGGTGCCTTCAGGCAGTAGAATGGAGTTGAGTAGTTGTGACTGAGACCATGTGTCTCCGCTGCCTAAAACATGGATTAGCTGATGCTTTACAGAAAAAAAGAATGCCACTCCTTGGTTGGAAGGCCAATCACCTGGCTGAAAGATTGAAAGGCCAATTATGATTCTGCCTTTCAAGATACCCAGACCATATTGTTCACAAAGGTTTGGCGCTCAGTAGATTTTGGTTGAAACATTCTTTCTTGTTGCCATTGGTTATTCTTCCCTACATTCAACTCCCACCATGGCTCTTCCTTATTTCTTACAGAAGAGTGCCTGGCTCATGATTTCTACCGTAATTCTCTTAGTGTGTTTCATATCCAGGTTTCATAACAGGCCCCTCCTGTTACCTGTTCTCTCAGCACTTGCTGGTCTCTTACAAAGACCTAGTGCTCTACCTTATCCAGTCAATCAGTCTTGTCATTGGGCTCAACAGACTGGAAGTCTTCAGGAAAACAAAAGGGACACTGTCCATCCTACTTACCCTGTTCCGACTTAGGCTTTCCATTCCTGGCAACAGTATCCCAGCCATGTTTGTTCACCAAGGAAGCAGCAAGTCCTTCCCATGGCAATGTTTGATTGCAAACGTTAAACTCATAGAAGCAGAGAATCAACTGGTGACTACCAAGGGCTGCTGTTGGGGTTGCTGTTGGGATTGTGGGGTTGTTGGTCAAAGGATACAAAATTTCAGTAAGACAGGAGGAATAAGTTCAGGAGTTCTACTGTACACTATGGTAATTATAGCTAATAAAAATATATTGTATACTTGAATTTGGCCGAGAAATTTGATATTAAATGTTCTCATCACACACAAAAAATAACCATATGAAGTAATAAGTATATTCATTAGACTGATAGTCGTTCTGCAATGTATACATATATCAAAACATCATGTTGTCTACAATAAATATATACAATTTTATTTATCCATGAAAAATTGCAATATTTTTTCAGCACATGCTGATCCAACTACCAGCTTTATCATGTCTTCTCAGAGACACCAGCACCAGCCAGCCTCTCACTTTTTTGGTTGTCTAGGGCTTCTTTTCTGGCTTAGATATACACATCAACTCAGTGCATTCCCTCCTGGAATGCCTGTTTCAGCTCCTTTTCCCCAAACTTCTCAGTTTATAAATTCCAGTTACTTTATTTTGCTTCCCCAGGCCTTTGGTGATAGCAGCTTCCTCTGACGTCTGATATTTTATTTATTTATTTTTTCAGTTCTTAAACAAGTAGTTAATGATGATATGTATCAAATTTTCTCTATTTAAATATCTGGTAAGCTTTCTATCTTATGACTTGATCCTGAATGATACAAGCATCAGCCAAGATGATCAGTTCCTCTGCCTGGACGTCTTTGCAAGCTGGCTATGCTGGGTACCTTGGGTCTGCGCTGTTACCCATTTTGTCTTATTCTTTCCTTTTTTTTCTGCTGAATATTTCTTTCCTACCAACCAGTAACAGTCAGTATGGCTCAGGACTCACATCTCAGTTCATTTCTATCTCAGTTTATTTTCTCTTCTATCCTTACTCACTCCTTTGATGATTTCATAGGATATCATGACTTTAAATAACTAGATTCTCATAAATTCAAAATTACTATCTCCAGGAAGAACCTCACACCTGAACTCCAGACTTGCATATTCAGCTGCCTAGTTCAACATGTAGATATCTAATGAAATAACAGACATATCCAACCAATCTCCTGAGATTTTCTTCCAGATCTGTCCCTCTTCTACCCTCATATGAGCAAACAGCTACAGTGTTCTCCTTCTGATGACCTATATGGAAGCTCAACCAAGTAGAAGGTGTGTACGTCACACGAAGACTTCCTTTTGTGTAGTTAACGTGGGTTTGCTGCACACTTGGGGCAACATTATTTTTACTGTCATTTCCTCACCCTCCTCATTGTATGACTCTTTCTATAATTGGAATGGTTAGTGCTAGAAGGTTGCTATTAGACTGAAAGTCATCATGGAATCAGAGGCCGAGGAGGTTACCCTGCCTTAAGCCAGAGACACAAAGGGGTCATGCCTAGTGCTTAGTTTTAAAAGCTTCCAGCAGTAACCTGCATGATTTCCAATTTTTCCCAGTCCTTGAGAGGATAGCTAATTTTTATAGTAATTGGCACTGTTATTTCAGTATTCATCTTTGCTTATCCAGGCTTTTAATAGTTACCTTATAAATTCCTTACATAAAATAATTTCTGTGAAAATTGTTACTTTGTTTTCTTGTTTGTTTGTCTGGCTGCTGATTGTTTAAGCTGGAGATAGGGCCCAGATGTCCTGAATCTCATTTCTAGACTTTCTTACTAATTGTCAAGAAATAGTCTCCATGTATATATTTTCTTCACCTGCTGCAATGTAATTTCCTTTAAGGCAGATGTAAAATGTACATTTCCCTTTTATATCCTATAGTGTCGCCCAAGTGTTATTTGATTGATTTAACCAAAGGAAAATGTAGCATGGCTCAAAAAATGTGTTACATTAATTAACTACCTGACCAAATACCAGGCTCTCCTGGTGTGTGTGGCTGTGTCCGTGTGTGTGTGTTTGTGTGCATGTAAGTGTTGTGTGAATGCGGTATGTGTGTGTGCAGGGGGTATGGGGTGTGTCTGTTATGTGTGTGACTTTACTGGCATTGAGGTGTGCATCAAAGAGCAGGGGATAGAAGCTACTTTAATTTTGTGTTACTAAATTTCTATTTTCATAATTCACTCTCATTACTCTAGGTTCATGGCAAAATATGGGCCTAAATGGGTGGTAGGAGTAGGAATACTATTTCTAAATTTATAATTGAAGTGAAGCATGTTGCTTACTGAGACTAATGGGATACTGAAGTTACTCAGAGCAGGATATGATTGCTGTGTGTGCAGGGGGAAGGTAAGCTTGCAAGTAGAAAATGAAGGAGATGGGGTTTGTGACAGGTGCAGCTGATGTAGGGTGAATAATGAAACAATAGACCATATAATTGGATGATGCACTGTACTTGCTGCTGTGGATTATTGCTGCAGGCCCAGCAATGCACCATGCTGAACCTGCCTGCTGTGGAAGGCAGCTGGCAATTTAATGAAAATTTAGGGATACTGAAAAGTCCTTTCCCTTCTCCCAAAAGATCTCTATCATCAGCTTACTGCTGCTGCTTGAAATGTGTGTTTTCTTTTAATAATCTGTTTTACATTTAAAAATAAAAACATTATGAATGGGAGAGATAATCCTAATTCTAAGTAACTCTAAGGAGTAAATGAGTATATTTGTCAACTCCGTTTTTTCTGTTTCTTTTTTAGCATGAGACAGATACAATACAACAAGAATAAACATAAGCCAAAAGGAGAATCAGTTGAAAAGTATTCATAATTTTCAAAGGACTCATGTATGGGAATGAAGATAGGTTTCAGGAATCAGCTGAAATAAAAGATTTGAACTTTTTCCAACACTTTCTTTTACTTCCACTGATCTTTCTCTCTTTGTGACAAAGTCTCGCTGTGTCACTAGGCTGAAGTGTAGTGGCTCAATCTTGGTTCACCGCAACCTCCAACTCCCTGGTTCAAACGATTCTCCTGCCTCAGCCTCCTGGGTAGCTAGGATTACAAGCACATGCCACAGCACCCAGCTAATTTTTGTGGTTTTAGTGGAGACAGGTTTCACCATGTTGGCCAGGATGGTCTTGATCTCTTGGTCTAATGATCCATTCGCCTCCGCCTCACAAAGTGCTGGGATTACAGGTGTAAACCATCACGTCCGACCTCTTTCCCCCTCTTTTCATATTCTTTGTTGTCTCGATTCTGAACAGCTTCCTCCAAGTTTCTAATCTGTTTCAGCTAGACACGGCCACAAACTACCTATGTTAAATACATTACAACTTCAGGTACCCAATTAATAAAACCTACTCAATTTTAGTTTCAAAATTATGAAGAACATAAAAATAGAAGATCTTGTTATATCATACACAGATTCTTTGAAATCAAGAGTGGCCAGGATTGGGTCACACTGCAGTAATCTAGAAGTCTCTACAGTAAACATGTGGCTAATGGTTCAAGGGTAATTCTAAGATCCTGGAACAATAAGACAGTGACTGTTCACTACAGTGACTACAGTATATCTGAACACTGTGCATAGTATGCTGTGAATGGCAGTGTGGATAGTGTGTCATTGGGTTACTGTGCCCTGATGACTGGTAGCAGATGGTTCTTTCAGCAGTCATTGGTGGACTAACTTCCTCATGCTGAGCATTGTTGGCTATTGGGGATAAGAAGACTTGTACGCTGGTCTGAAGTGTTTTAAGCCAAACATTCTTAAACAAGGCTCACCTTTTAAAGTCTTATTTTTCTCATCTGTTGCACTGATATGGTAATAACAGCATCTCCTGCCTGTCTCACAGGGCTTTTATTTTTAATTTCTCTTAACGCTCCTGATTTTAGAAAATGTTTTATCTGATAGCAACATGTTACTTCAGACTTCTCATGCTTTCCATTTCAATAGTATATATTTTCCTTCCATTGACTTAGAATCTGTATATTTATATGTAATGTACATCAGTGGCGACATTGTATAATTGTGCTTTGACTTTTGATTTGTTCTGATAGCATCTGGCTTTAGTTGAAGTGTTTAGTTTTTTATATTCAATGTAATTATGGATACGGTCAGATTTAAGTCTATCATTTTATTATTTATTTCATTTTTGTCCCTCACCCCATTTTTGTTTCTGTGTTCCATTTTCCTTCTAATTTTAGGTAATTTTACCATTTTTTTTTAGAATTTTATATTCATTTCTTTATTGGCTCTTTAATATGTCTTTTTGCATTATTTTTAAGTGGTTGCTTTAGGATTTACGTGTCTTTAGAAAATATTTCTTCTTAGAATTAACATACCACTTCACATAACATGTAGAAGCCTTGAAAGTACATATATCCATTTTTTTCTCCATTTCTAAAATAAATGTATTTTTAGAGCAATTTTAGGTTTACAGCAATGTTGAGCAGAAGTTACAGAGATGTCCCATTTAGCCTCTTCTCCACCCCACATGCATGCTTCGCTCATAATCAACTTCCTCCACCGGAGTGGTGCATTTGTAACAACTGATAAACCTGCACTGGCACATCATTATCACCCGGCATCCATCACTTACACTAGGGGTCACTCTTGGTATACATTCAATGGGTTTGGATGAATGTATAATAAATGTGTCCATCATTATAGCATATATAGACTATCTCGCTGCCCTCCAAATCCCCTGTGCTCTGCCTGTTCCTCTTCATTCTTTACACTAGACTTCTCATTTATCTTACTTCCAGATTATTATGTATCACCAAGACATTAGCATAATTTTTGCTTTCTGTAGCTCTATGCATTACAAAGAAATTAAGAGGAAAAAATAATTGTTTCTATTTTTTCCCTGGATATTTAGCCTTTCTGAAGCTGTTTCATCCTGAAGCTCTGAGTTTTCATCTGGTATCAATTTTTCTTTAGACTGAAACACCTTCCTTAGCATTCCCTCTGCTGTAAGTATGCTACAGATAAATGTTCTCAGTTTCCTTGCGTCTGAAAATGCCTTAATTTCATCACTATTCCTGAATATTATTTTTTTCTAAATTAACTATTCTGGTTTGACAGCGCTTTTTAAAAAATTCAACACTTTAGGCTCATGCCTATAATCCCAGCACTTCAGGAGGCCGAGGCGGGTGGATCACGAGGTCAAGAGATGGAGACCATCCTAGCAAACATGGTGAAACCCAGTCTCTACTAAAAATACACAAATTAGCTGGACGTGGTGGAGCATGCCTGTAGTCCCAGCTACTTGGGAGACTGAGGCAGGAGAACTGCTTGAACCCAGGAAGCAGAGGTTGCAGTGAGCAGAGATTGCACCACTGTATGACAGAACGAGACTCTGTCTCAAAAAGAAAAACCCACGAAAAACAAAAACAAAAAAAAACTTCATCACTTTAAAGATGTGATATTGTCTCCTGACCTCTGTAGTTTCTCATAGAGATGTTAATGCTAATTGAAACCATTAGTTTCCTCTAAAAAATGGTGTTATTTTTCTCTGATGACTTCCAAGATTTTCTCTGTATCTTTGGTTTTAGCAGTTTTCTCTAATGTGCCTAAGATTTTTTTTTTTTTGGTGTCTATTTTGCTTGAGGTTCATTTAATTTCAGGATTCTACAGACTTTAAGTCTTCCAACAAATTTGGGGAGTTTTCAGTCATTATATCTTCAAACATATACTGTATCTGCCTCATTTCTCTCTGATGAGACTATAAGCATGCATATCTTAGCATTTTTATTATTATCTTATAGGCTTCTATGTCTTCCTTTATCTTCTTCTTCCATCACTTTTTAATTTATTCTCCTTTTCATTTTGGATAATTTCTAATGATATAACTTTTAGGTCATTGACTATTATTCTAGTATTTCTGTTCTACCTTGTAACCAATTAACCAAACTTCCTTCCTTCCTTCCTTCCTTCCTCCCTCCCTCCCTCCCTCTCTTTCTTTCTCTTTTTTCTTATACTGTGTGTTTGAGTTCTTAGAATTTCCACTTAATTCTTTATAGTTTTCATGTCACTGCCGAGATTTTCTATCTTTTCATTAATTAATTTTTTACGTCATTGAACATAGTTATACAGCTGCTTTAAAGTCCATATATGAGATGAATTTCCACATGTTGTGCTGAGATTGTTCTTGGTTGATTATAACTTCTTTTGCATTTTGGTCATGTTTCCCTGGTTATTTATATGCCATGCACTTTGGGATTGCAGCCTCATCATTGAGTGTCTTATGTTGTGAAGTCTCTGAATTCAATTGTATTCCTGAAAACTGGGTTGTTGTTTTTGTTTTTGTAAAAAATTAATTTTGTTGGTGTCAAACTGCGCATCAGGGCTTTTGGGCCACCTCAAATCCCAGTTCTAATCTTTTATTTTTAGCAGAGTTGCTAGCAGCCTCCCCTAGACATGTACAATTCAGAGAACAGCCAGCAATTTGGGCAGAGTTTATACACAAAACCGGGAGCATCCCCTCTCTGACTCTTCCTTTTACCATAATTCCCCTTTACTTCCCAGTAGCTTTAGTTAGCACAAAAATCTGTTCTCTGCTTACTCAGCTAAAAAAAGAAATAGAGCAACCATAGCAGCCCTGCTTGGCCCTGAGTTTGGCTTGCCCTTAGGCTAAAAGCCACAAAAATGGGTAACTCATGTGTGCCATTCCCTTCTTCAGAGTTTCAACCCTTGTTTAAAAACTGCCTGACATGGTTTACTCTGAAGTGTCCTAAGAACATGGTATGTGTGTGTATTCATCAGTTTACAGTTGCTTTCTTCAGGGCAGTTCCAGAAGACTCTGAGCCATTCTTAAGGCAGAATCTTATATACAAAAGGTCCCATTGTGTAAATGAAAATCTTCTCTACTTTCTTCCTCTTTCCTCCTTCTCAGAGCTTTCCATGGTAACACCTTACAGGGCTGAAGGGAAGGTTTTTAGCATTGTATTTTATGCTACAAGAGAGAAAGGAGATTATGTTCCACCATTTCTTATTTTTTCACTAATATTGATCTACATCTTCCTTTCTCATTGGAAATCATTTTCTGAAAGCATTTTTATTTTTCTTTCTATAAACTCTACTTAATTTGAAAGAAACTCTCCTCCTCCTCTTCCTTCTTCATATTCTATAGATGAAGGGTCTGAAGCAGCCAATCTAAGTTTCTTATCAGCAAAAGATTGCCAGACTTACCATGTCAGGTATGCTAAATGTCAAACTAAAGACAATGATTGGATATTCGAATGTGCCTATGAAGACTTATTACAGAGAATGTTGGCATTTCCCTTTGGTAGGCAATAATAACCTTTGATCCAACTTCAAAAATTCCAGTTTGAAAACCAGTTATGCATTACATTCCCTTAATTTTGGAGGAAGAATCTGTGATACTCAAAGGTAAAATACTTCCTTAAATCACATAGTATTTCAGAAAATGTTAGTATGGCCTAGTATTTAGATGCACACTTTCTTTCCTTCTTTTTTGTTTTTTTTTTTTTTTGAGACGGGGTCTCGCTCTGTTGCCCAGGCTGGAGTGCAGTGGAGTGATCTCAGCTCACTGCAACCTTGTCTCCTGGTTCAAGTGATTCTCCTGCCTCGGCCTCCCAAGTAGCTGAGACTGCAGGTGCATGCCACCACCCGCGGCTAATTTTTTTGTATTTTTAGTAGAGACAGGGTTTTGCCATGTTAGCCAGGATGGTCTCGCCCTCCTGACCTCGTGATTCACCCGCCTCAGCGTTGCAAAGTGCTGGGATTACAGGCGTGAGTCACTGCACCCAGCCTAGATGCGCACATTTTGATGTTCAACAACACATTGTTCTGGTACTTTACAAACGATTCGGAAATCCTTTTAACTACAAAAAAGTGAAGTTCATAAAATTAGAAAATAGAGTTGAATAAATATACCCACCTCATAAGGATATTAATACAAATATTATTTAGTTAAAAATTACATAATAGCAATAAATGTAAAGCAAAGACAACATGTCAGTGGAAATTCTGCATTATTACCTTTACTATTCCTATTATTCCTCCATTTATTCAACAAACATTTTGTTACAATGTAGGGACTATATAAGATGAATTAAGCAAATGAAGCAAAGCTCTTGCCCTAGAAGAGCTCACAAGTTAAAGGATAATCTATGTACACATGCAGTTTACTATTATAATTCTAAAATAGCACAGGTACAAAAATTCACAAGGCATGAAGGACACATAAAAAACCTCATGCAGCCTGGGAAAATTAGGTAAGGTTTGTGTAGAAATTAAGATGCAAAGAAAGAGCTTGGGTTATCCAGGTAAAGAGGCAGGGGATTCCCAGAAGAAGGGAAAGCATGGGCAAAGGCATTCAGGCAAGTGAGGGTCTTGAGTGGAGTGATTGACAGGCTGAGCAGGGCTGCTGGAGGGTGCATTACGAAGCAGCAAGTGATGGGCAGTGAGAGAGCTGGGAGCTGCCTCATGCAGTCCTTATGTGATGCAGAGTTTCTATCTTTTCATTTATTAAAGAATATATTTTTTACTTCATTGAACGTAGTTACACAGCTGCTTTAAAGTCCATATATGATGTTAATTTCCACGTCATACTGCGATTGTTCTCAGCTGATTTTCATTTCTTTTGTGTCTTGGTCTCCTTTTCTTGGTTATTATGTGCCAATCTCATGCACTTTGGGATCGTAGCCTCATCATTGTGTATGTTATGTTGTGAAGTCTCTGAATTCATTGGTATTTCTTGGTACTGTGGCATTGTTTTTGTTTTAGTAGAAAATTAATTTGTTGATGTAAAATTGCGCATCATGGATCTTGAGCCACCTCAAATCCCAGTTCTGATCTTTTATTCTTAGCAGAGTTGCTGGAAGCCTCCCCCAAAAGTGCTTGCACTTTTCCGGTACGTAATACTGACCTATGTCGTGACCCTCCAGCTTGCATTTCTTTATATGTTAAGTGGAGATACTTAAACATTTTGTTCACATAGTCTTAGACTGATTTGATTTCTTTCCTAGTTGGTTATACAATTCCAGTATTTATTTTATGATGGATGTGGGATGCAGGTGCTAGCAAGGCTAATAAAATCAAAGTTCCTCAGTCCTTATGGGCAGAAGCTGAGGATTTGTGCATGGTGGAGGTTTAGGGGAAGAGCTCTGTGTAACTTACTCTATGTAAATAAAGTCCTGTGGACTTAGTTAGACTTCAGGCTGCACCATTCACAAAGAACCTGGTGACCCCCAAGGTGTTGGGCAAAGCATAGTTAATGCAAGAGTGCATCAAGAAAAGATGGTAGAGAACATTCAGCATGAAACAGCTTCTTTTCCGTTTTTTTTTCTGCTAAGGTTCTCTTCAGCCCTTTCATTCATCTTATAACTTAATCACTTGAATTGAGTAATTATTTTGAAGGTGAAGGAAAAGACTAATATGAGATTTCTGCACAATGCTTTGCTGGACAAAGGCATCTGATCATTCAAAAAAGTTTCACAAATGATTCCGAAAAGCAAGTCATAAGTCACTGTAGCTTTATAAGCTAAGGCAAAGCATTGCTTGTAGTAAGAAGTCACCAGGAGATTGTGATATGTTTTGGGTCATATTTTTACAAGATTATGCTGGCTCTTTTGATGAGAATATAATTCAATGCAGCTGGAAATGACTCAGATAATACAGCTAAGAGGCTCTCATAGACTTGGTGAGAAATAATGGAAATTTGCACTAGGGTACTATTAATGTCATTGAGAGAAGTTCATCAGAACAGAGTATGTTTTGTTGGTAAGATTGGCTAGACTTGGTAATGGATTGGATGTACATATCAGAGAAGTGGTAAGGAAGGATTATGCCTTAAATAAGGATATGAACAACTTATTGGAGAGAAGGAAAAACTAAGGAATAATAATTGTGAAGGGTTATTCAAGAATTCTGCTTTAGAAAATTGAGTTTGAGATATCAACTAGCCTTGTAAGAGGGGATTCAAATAGGCATGACAGAGTTCAGGAAACATCTAGAGATAAATATTTGCACCATAGAAGCTCATAAGTAAAGATTGCTATTATGAAACAGAATGAACTTACCCAGAAAAAACATGTTGACTAAGGAGAGAATAGGATTTAAGATAGAGACCTAAGGTTTGCTACTAATTAAAGGTCAAGAAGGAGAGAAAGGGGAAAAACCAATCGAAGGAACCCTGGGGCAATTGTTAGGGAGGTCACAAAAGAATCAGGAGAACTTGGCATCACACACACAAAAAAAAGAGAAGAAAACACATAAGTGGTTGGATAAAAGTGGTTAAGTTCCTTCAGAAAAATCAGTTTAGATTAGAGAAGAGGTATGGAATCTTACAGATAGAAAAGACCTCTGGAGAAGAGAGGTTATCCAAGTCTAATGAGTGATGAAAAGTTTAGAAAAGGACTCAAGACCTCTTTGGAGATATATCCACAAAGAGACTGGAATAATGCAAAAGGAAGGTACTAGGAAGGCATTTCCTCAAGGAGAGAGTGTTGTGTGTCAAATCCAACAGAAGGGTCCAGTCTGAGACCAGGAAAAGTCATCTGATCTGATATTTGGACCTTTGATAGCTACTGTGATATTGCTATTTAAAAACCACAGGAGATACAGATGGTATTAGGCTGCCATATACCATAGGACTGAAGCCTGAAGCAGGACCAGGAGGGGAGAGGAAGAGTCAGCTCCAAAAGCAGAATATGGGCCATCCTACTACCACATGGGGGACGAGAGGCACCACAGCTAGTTTCTCTAGTTCACACTGTCTCCTCAGTGTCCATCAGGCAAATATATTGATGCAGCTGCATACATTCACATACTTGGTATTTTTACTCTGGGGTAAACGCGAACCGTTGCTGCTATGATGCCTAGCATACAATAGTGATTAACTCCATGACTCTGAAGTCAAGTTGACTGAATCCAAATCCCAAGTCTGCCACTAACAAGTTATATGGAATCTTCTCTGGGCCTCTGTCTTCTTATCTGCATAATAGACACAATAGTGCCTAACTCTTTTTTGTTGTTGTTATTATTATTCCTTAAGTTCTTGGATACATGTACAGAATGTGTGGGTTTGTTACATAGGTATGCATGTGTCATGGTGGTTTGCTGCACCCATCAACCCGTCATCTACGTTAGGTATTTCTCCTAATGCTATCCCTCCCCTTACCCCCCACTCCCCAACAGGCCCTGGTGGGTGTGTGATGTTCTCCTCCTTATGTCCATGTGTTCTCATTGTTCAACTACCACTTATGAGTGAGAACATGCGGTGTTTGGCTTTTTGTTTCCTGTGTTAGTTTGCTGAGAATGATGCCTAACTCTTAATTGTGAGAATCCACTGTTTTTAATCATGTACAAACGTGTCCATAGTTGAGAGGTTACTGTTGTAGAACAGGTGAAAGATCATAAGCATTATTTGAATACTTGTTAAATACATTCTAAAACCTCATTATTCACAGAATAATTTCATTAGACTAAATATAACATATAGAATGTCACCCCTATAATAATGTGTATAAAAACATGATTAGCAAACAAGATGTACTCAGGGAAAATATATGTAGATATAGTTACTTGTCTATACATATATAATTATATATAGTATATAGCTTGAAGGTAGATAGTTTGGAGATAGATAGATAGATAGATAGATAGATAATTTTTCTGTTCATTTCTGGCTCAGGACAATACAGATGCCAAACTGTTGACCTTTGAAATTCTCCTATATGTATGAGATTATTTCTTTTATGCCATGTATCTATGTTGCAGTAATATCCTTCTCTAAGTAAAATCAAAGCTTTTCTTGTTCACCCAAAGATCTATGGTGTTTAGACAGCTCTGCAGAGCTGTGCGCGACTGCAATAACTTAGAATTCAGACTCTTCTATCCTGCAACTATACCATCTCGACATACATTCTTCAGTGTCACTGCTGAAGATTAGGAAAGGAACGGAGAGGATGAGTCTTGGCTCTAAAAATAGAGACGTAGAAATAACATGCATCCCTTTTCAGGGTAACATTGTGTGTCCCCAGTATAACTGCATGGAAGACAGGGAAATATAGAGGAATGCACCAATATTTTGTCAGCATAACCTCTCTCTGCCATCTACTTTCACTCATTTTTCTTCTAATTATTCATTATTATTTGTGGAATAATAGGTGTATGAGGAAGGAAGGAATGACAGAAGAAAACAAATAATAATCTGCATTCCTTTGCAAACATCAGGAAAGTTTGAAATTGATGTGTACATATGTAGTATATTAACTCTGTAAGTTTGAAATTAATGTGTACATATTTAGTATATTAACTGTATTTCTTATCTGAAAGAGCTTTGGATCAAAGGGCGCTAGTAAGAAAAGAAAGCTGAATAGTTAGTGCCCACATCTTCCCCTTTCAAAATGTTTTCTTTAGTCTTTGAGGGAGATGGGATTCTAGATGAGCCATCAGATTAGGAACTTCAAGGCCTATCCAGGTGGAATCAGGCCACTCCTAGGAGGCTGACATTAAAGTAGACACAGTTGTTCCCGACGCAAGTAACTGCTCACCCAAGGGCATTTATGGACGTCAGAATGAAGTACAAATTGACTAAGATTCGAGAAATGGGGTTTTAGGACTATACAAGCTAGATGGTCCAAGGGAATCAAGGCAGGAAAGGAGGAATCAGAACTCAGGGAAAACTCAGAAATGTGTACAAGGTAGGCAGAATGGAATCAAAGCTGGAGTGTGTAAGGGATGAAAGAAGAGAGAGTGCAAATGCAAGGACCTAGAAGAAACTTTGCAGGAGAGTTGAGAGTTCTCCTTCAGTTATATTTTGTTTCTGGCTATTTCATACTTTGAATAACTTCAGTCTTTCTGGCCTGAGGCAAAACCCCCTGTTCTGGGACTTGTCCATGCAGCAGTGCTTTAAAGAAGAGGTCCTTAGAAAGAAAGAATTTAGTTACTGGCATAGGATGTAATAGTTGGCATTTTATTCATCCCAAGCCAATACTTAAAGAATATGAAGAAAATATTTCATAAAGAAGGATAAGTTTCACATTTGTATGACTCATACCAAAGACTGAGCACACTTTTATACTCTCTTCATTGACTAATAACTCATTCATTTGACACATAAAATTGAGTATGTAGCATATGTTAAGTCCTTGCTAGGCACTATGAATATATTGTTTAACAGGTATCAATGAAGAGTCAACCTCTGTAAAATATTTGAAGAGATTTAATCTGAGCCAAATATGAGTGAACAGTGACCCAAGTCACAATCTCAAGAGATCCTAAGAACATGTGCCTAAGGTGATTGGGCTACAGCCTGGATTCATACAATTTAGGGAGACATAATACATCAATCAATACATGTAAGATGTTAATTGGTTTGGTCCATAAAGGTGGGACAACTCAAAGTGGGGGCCTCCAGGTTGTAGATGGATTCAAGGATATTCTAATTGGCAGTTGGTTGAAAGAGTGAAGTTATTGTCTGAATACCTAGAATCAATAGAAGGGAGTGTCTGGATTAGGATAAGGGGTTGTAGAACTCAAGATTCCCATTATGCACATGAAGCCTCCAGGTAGCAGGCTTCAGAGAGTATAGGTCATAATTGTTTCATATCAGAGTTTTTTTTTAAGCGCCAAACTATCTCCTAGATCATACCAAAGATTGAGCACACTCTCATGCTCTCTTCATTAATTACATAAATCACTTATTTGACACATTGTATTGAGTAACTAGCATATGCTAAGCCCTTGCTAAGCTTTTTTATTGAGGAAAAAGCCCTGGAAAGGGAAAGGGATTCTCCATAGAATATAGTCTTTCCCCACAAGTGACAACTTGGCAGGGCTGTTTCAAGATATAGCAAAGAAACATAATTGGGGTTAAAATATTTTCATTTCCCTCATGATCTGTCATGTGAGGCTATACCAGAGTCACATTGCAAAATAAGCCACTTTATACTGGGTTGAATAAAACCCCTCTGATGAGTCTTTATGTTTGTAGGGCATGCTGACCAAAAGAGACAACTCTGTAAGATATTTGAAGAAATTAATTCTGAGTCAAATATGAGGGGCCATGCCTGTGACACAGCCCTCAGAAGACCTTGAGAACACATGCCCAAGGTGGCTGGGGCACAGCTTGGTTTTATCCATTTTAGGAAGACCTGGGACATCAGTCAGATACATTTAAGAGATACATTGGTTCGGTGTGGTAAGATGAGACAACTCAAAGGAGGGAGGCTTCCAGGTTATAGATAGATTTCAAAACATTCTGGCTGGCAACTGGTTGAAACAGTTATCGTCCATAGAAAGAAATGTTTAGCTTACAATAAGGGGTTGTGGAGACCAAAGGTTTATCATGCAGATGAGCAGGCTTCAGAGAGAATAGATTGCCAATGTTCCTTATCAGACTTAAGGTCTGTGTTGATGTTAAATGCTGATCAACTTTTCCTGAATTCCAAAAGGGAAGAGGGCATAATGAGGCATGCCCACTCCTCACCTTTTTATGTGATGGCCTGGACCAGCCTTTCAGGTTAAATTTGGAGTGTCCTAGCCGAGGAGGGAGTTCATTCAGGTGGTTGGGTGGGGGACTTATGGATTTTATTTCTGGTTTACAGGTGTAACTCCCCAGGCTCTTTAGATAGGAATCTGGGGAAGGCTTCCCAAATTCCTATCTTTAAAAAATGGTTAGAGTTTAGTCCAACAGGATACACACAAACTCTGCCCTCTAAGAACCTGTGCATTCGAAGGCAGATAGTAAGCAAAGGATGTTGAATACCTAAAAGATATGGCATGCAGCAATACTAGATTTAATCATGCTATAATTTAAAAAACAAAGCAGTTCATTTGGGTTACAGATTTGTTAGGCACATTTTGTGATGGACAGACAATAAGGGGGGGCTTCTGTGATCCCACTTCCTATTATTCATGCCTTTGTATACTTCCTTTCCATGAAGGGAGACTTGTGATTTTCTTCTCATCAATAGAATGTGCAAAGATGGGGCAACACTCTTGTGATTATGCCTTAGAAAACTCTTGCTTCTTACTGGACTCTGTGCTATCTTGATCTTGCTAGCTGTGAAGAGGAAGGCTGACATGAGTCCCGCAGCTGCAAGAACTGAATTCTGTCACTAACCTGAGTGAGCCTGAAGCAGGTTCTTCCCCAGAGTTGAGCCTCTGATGAGAACTCAGTCCTGGATGATACCTTAATTACTGTATTGTGAAAGCCAAAGTGGGACACTCAACCAGCCCTGCCTGGACCTTTGACCTATAAAACTCTAAGATGATATGTGTTATTTTAAGATGCGAAGTTTACGGTACCTTGTTATGCATCAATAGAAAACTAATACACAAATGCATATTGAATGCCTAATTCTGTTGTAGGCACTGTTATAAGGAACCAGAAAATAGTGATAAAGAATAAAATAATCCACACTCCCCACCCCGAGCCCTAGTTTTTGCTCATAGCATGGTTGGGCCCATATGTCTTTAAATATAATGGCAAGACTGTGAGAAGTGTTGGTGTGGTTTTATGGTAACTTGAAGCAGGGAGCTTCCAACTCTCCTTTGCAGGGTCTAGACAGGCTCATGCTGAAGAAGACATGTGAACTGAATCTTGGAGAGTGAGGAAATGTTTATTGGAAACTGAGGACAAGGAGGGCACCCAGCAGATGGCACACAATTGAAAAGGCTCAGAGGTGTCAAAGACTGCTCATACTTCTCCACCATTCTTGAGTGAGAAGAAGCCATAGAGATCTCTAAGAAGGAAGATAAAACCCAACAGCCTTTATTTATTGAATGGCTGTGTGTATTAAAAACAAATAAAACTATCTGATTATATTCCATTCCAGTCTCTCTCCCCTTCCTTAGTTACACACCTTTTGCCAGTGTGTGAAGGAATCTACAGAGTTATTATCTAGCAAAAATTACCATCCACAATGGGAATTTCTACTGTTATAAAACAAAAGCAAACTCCAAAGGCATGGGGGTGGTGAGAGTGTGTGTGAGAGAAAGCATTTTGCATTTTTTTTCTGGCAATGCTCTTTTTATGCTAATATCCCATAGTTTTCTATCTTAACGGCCTCATTAAATACCGTGAGAGTATTTGCAAAGGAAAAGCAGTACCTGGAGATGAAGATGTAAAGTTACTAAGTGCATTTTGAGGAACAGAGAAGATTTCTCAGGAAAGGAGTTAATGTTCCAGAGAAAGCTTTGTTTATCTGACAGACTTTATGACTGCACTGTTTTCTTCACTCAGCACCTTAATTCTCAACCACCATAAGGCTGTCCAGATGTTTAAAATAAAAAGCCCATTTGGGTATTATTGAAGATTACTGGGAAGAGATAGACAGACATGATGTTTAGCTATGCAACATAAATTCCCCGAGTATGTGCCATCCAGCACACTCTATATTCTCACCCTGCTGAAAGACTGAAATAATAAATCATAAAAATGAGACACAGGGCTCCGAACACAATTTACCTCTAGCCAGCTGCCATCACGGGAGGAATAAGTGAAGGTAGAGATGAAGCATGTGAATGGTGTCGTTTCCTTTGCACAAGGCCTGGTGGACAGGACTTCTCCCTAATCTGCCTCTTAGACTCTCTGTTGTTCCCGACTTTCCTATTTGGTCTTAACATCAGCCTCTACTAGATACATATTCTGTTCCAATAAGCCTGGCCAATTTACTAATACTTGTAAGCTACCTGTTTTTTGCATTCCTGTGCCATCATTTAATTTATTCCTTTTACTCACTGTGCCCATCTTCCCCACATCTGTCAAATTCTACTTATCCTTCAAGGTCTTGCTTGAGACTACAACCTTTTTGAAGCCCTCTGGAATGGCACAAACCAAACAAAATCTCTCCATGTTCCTGCGCTGTTTTGTCTCAGTCACAATAAGGCTCTTGTCAACTACTCCTTGTATGGGTGATTATCACTACTTAACTCCTTAAGACGAAATTTCTTGAGAACAAGAACCTTGTCTTTTATTCTGTGTAGCTCCAATAATTATATCCGACATCTTTTACCCATTTGCCCTTCATGGTGACTTCTTTTGAGTCTGCATTCAAATATTTGCCATATCTGTGAATTTACAGATCATTTTAGATGCTGTGCTTATCACTGTGATTCTAAGAGGTAAGTGCTATTGTTGTTATTTATTTCCAGGTAAGAAAATCTGCAGATATTAAGGTTTTTACTCAAGATCACACAGCCAGTGAAGAGCACGGCAAGGATTTGAGACTAAGGTACAACATAGCGTTGCACCGTAGACTCTTTCAAACCTAGCACATGGTGGGTGTTGATGAAACTGTTATGAAATGATAGTTGATGTAAACATACGTGAGTATGTGTGTGAAAACTTTATTAATTTCTGGGGTGGTGTAGTTAACCATTAATCATCTTGTCATTTAATGTTTTTATCAGTGCCCTATTTGTTCTTTTTGACAAGTGAGTAATCCAAATGGCCATCTCTCTGGGTTGGGCTTCAATTCTATATTAATTTGGGCAAGTCTCCAAGTTTAGGTCTCCATTTTGCTAATTATTAAGATAGGAGTATCAGCCCTAAGCTTACCTATGAGATGGTTAATGCCAATGATAATGTTATGCCAGTGACATAAAAACTGCTAGAAAAATATTAAGACAGGAAAATAAGAGAGAGAGAGAGAGAAAAAAAAAACAGTTATTAATGTTCATTGAAGAGGAGTGTTATTTCTTCCCATAGCAGAGCAGAGGGACTGTTCATCAATTATAATAAAGCTGCTGTCTGGAAGGTCTTCATGATGAGGCTGCTCTCTTTAATCCTTAGTTGACTTGCTTGGGAAGCTGACAGCTCACTCGGCTTTCAACCATTTATTGAATGGGCCCAGTGGACATAGGTCTTTTTGGCACTTGGGAGGAAAGCGTCCTAGAAAGGAAAATCAATTTCAAGTCAGGTGGTTGATAAAATGGGGTTCTAGCCCAGGTATACTGCTAAGTAACTCTGTGACTTCTTAGCCTTTATGCCACCATCTCTTCACCCAAACAATGTACTGTCTTTTCAGTACTGATATTCTTTGTGTGTACATTGACTATTGAATTCCTGGTAATTCTGCTATTGCTGCTTCTTTGCAAACAGATGGCCACTAATAAGAATGTTCCTGTCCCTTACCTGTAATTCCTAATTATACATCATAAATACAAATTTAGCTTTAATTCAATTAAGTGGTAATGAGGTGAGAAAGTAATACTTGAACACATTACTGCAGTTGAGGTTGGTAAGCAATGGATAATATTTATATTCCATTAGATTCTATGAGGTATTTTCAAAATCTTTTAAAATGCCCTTAAAATACTCTGGCTGTAATAGCCTATTAAAAGCAAAATACTGAGAGAAAAACATATGTATATATACATCTTAGAGTTATCTAAATTTAAGTAAATTTTTGAGCCCCAAGGCATTGAAAAATTAAAATATGCATATGTGTGTATATGTGCATATATATGTGTGTATATATATAATAAGAATTATAATATGTTAATAACATATAATTATATGCTATATTATATTACATACTATTATATATTATAAAAATCATTAAAATATATGTATTTATATAAACTCTAGTGATCTTGAATAATCTATTCAATTTTTCTGAGGTTCATTTTCCTCATGTATAAAGTAGATAAAATAAAATAAAAATTTTAGGATATGTTTTCCCTTCATATTGTGTTGTGTCTGTCATGTGGCCAGCTCCAGTTATCTGTGACAACCTTTGGACCCCACGTGAAATCATTCCCAATAAATCTTTGATCTGCCCAGTTTTGGGTGTGCGTTGGGTCCACCTTTGGTCCAGTGACCATGGCTGGATTACAGCCTCGTGGCATGGAGGGCTACCCCTTCTAGGGCATGTATGTTTCAAATCTGTCTGGAAAGTCTACCTGGCATAGCTATTACAATATCCATTATATTATCATTCTCTACATGAAGAGTGAGATTACGTTTTACTCACTTTTTAGTGTGTGCCTGGGAGATGCTCCATGCCCAGGGTTTTGTACAAATTAGGTGCTTAATGAATCATTTCTTTCTTATTGGATTAAATGAGTAACAAGCAAGGCAACAAATTTCTGGGCATTATGGACTGAATTGTGTCCCTTCGAAACTCAGTGGTTGAAGCCCTAACCTCTCATGTGGTTGTATTTGAAGAAAATAAATGTCTCTCGTTGGAGCCATCCAATCTGCGGTCCTTCTTTATAACAGCTGTATTAGTCCATTCTCATGCTGCTATAAAGAAATATGGGAGACTTTGTAATTTATAAAGGAAAGAGCCTTAATTGACTCACACTTCAGCATGGCTGCAGAGGCCTCAGTAAATGTACAATTGTGGCAGAAATGAAAGCAAACATGCACTTCTTCACATGTCAGCAGAAGAAAGAAGAATGAGAATTGAGTGAAGGGGGAACCCTATAAAACCATTAGATCTCATGAGAACTTACTAGCATGAGAATAGCACAGGAGAAACCATCCCCATGATTCAATTACTTCCCACTGGGTTCCTCCCGTGACACCTGGGGATTATGGGAACTACAATTCAAGATGAGATTTGGGTGGGGACATAGCCGAACCATATCAGCAGCCTTTCAAAACTAACATACTGGGAAAAGGACACAGCTAAATATGGTTTATTAACAGAATCCAACCAGGTTAAAAGAGAGGAGAAGAAAGAATAATCAGGATTACTGCCAAAGTCCTACTTAGTAACACATAATTTACATATAGAAGGAAAAATAGGTGTCTGGAAGATGATAACTTTATACATTCATTTAATCAGTAAGTAGTCACTAAGCACCTATTTGTAAAGTGCTAGGGGAATGAGCTCCCGTTTTGTAAAGCATACTGTACCAGTATACTGCCAGACCCTGTGACTGCGTTGCTTCCCCTGGCCTTCCAGAAACCTCATCCTCTTACTGAAGATGCTCCTGCAAGTCCTCATCACAGGAGACGGCAGTGCCCAAGTGCATCCTGAAACTCTCATCCTGGCCTTTCACTTCCTCAGCCCCGAACATCTGCACTTCCTTTTGTATTATCATTACATTCTCCCCACCACATCTTAAAATATCTTGAACTACTGACGACTAAAATGTCAAGCAAATATCTCCCTCCCTGAACATCATCTGCCTTTCCAGTCATCTTCCTCCTTTATATGCACCGTGGGCAATGAGATATTAGTCCCATGACTTCTCATGTTTTTCTTCCTCTGTGTATTACTTCCTACTCTTGTTCTTTCCAAACAAGGCTAATCCGAAGCCTAGGCCAGTTCATCTGAACTGTGTCCTTTCTCATTCATTCTCTTTACTTTCTTAGCATCAATCTTTCCTGTTTTTGCTGCCCCACAAAATTCCAAACACAGGTCAGTAGCAAAACTCATTTATTGTGTTTACATGTTAATGGCTGCAGAACAAAATGATGAAATTCTGGACATTGAGCAAAGGCATATCTTAAATCTTAGCTGGGTCTTCAGTGATATGTGTTTGTATAGACTTCTGTTTTCCTTAATAAAGATTCTTAACAATTCTTTGGGAAGATTCCCTGATGATTTTTCCCAAAGATGGCCTGGTCACAGTGAATAAAGTGAACCATTCTTGGTATGACTTTCTCTGTTGCCTCCACATCCAATCAATCAGCAAGTTCCTGAATCCTTCCACTTGTCTTTCTCTACAATGGTCACTTTCTCTAAACCACCGTCTTCTCCTGCTGGAATAACGTAATATCCTCCTAATCTCCATTTCCACTTTTGCCAACATAGGATCCAAGACACCGGGCTCCAGTAACCAAGGCTCCAAATTGCAAGCTGCTCATGGCCACTCCTTCAGCGCTTTTATGTCTTCCTGTTATGCTATTGTTTAAAGTGTTTTTTTCCCTCTGGCCTGAGAAACTATACATTTCTACATGATTGCTCCCAATCTATTCCTTAATCATCATTTATTCCAGTACCTCCTCTGCCTATGTTGCTTTGAACTGTTTTTTTAATTTAACTTAGCATTTTATCTTTCTTACTTCAGGAAAATAATCACTGCCATCTTTTTTTAAGTCTCAGCTCACACGTTAATTTCAGACAGAGATCTTAGACTTCTCAATTTGAAGGGACTTTCACTCTGATTTCTCTATCTGAAACTCCTTTTGAGTTTTCCTATTATAATCCTTCTATACTATGTATTTGCTTACCTGGTTTAATTTCTTACCCTACTAGAATGTAAAAGTCTGTAGTAACAAGAAAAACATGTTTTTTATTCACTCGTATATTTTTTGTGCCTAGCACAAGTAGAATTTTATGTACATTTACTGAATGAGTAAGAGAGTATGAGAAGTGAAAGAGACAGAGAAAAGAAGAAAAAAAGCAGGAGGAGAGGGAGAAGAAGGAGGATAAAGAGCAGGAGGAGAAAGAGGAATAAGAGAAGGAAGAAGGAGCTGAAGGAAGAAAGAGGGACATAAACCTCCATTTTGTAGATGAGGATACTTGGAGAAGGGAAAAACTGAATGACTTATTTCCAGACCAGATAAAATATTAATGATTTTTACTCCATTTGTGGTTCAGGTAGAATGAGTTGTGTTTGAGACAGGGAGTCTTCAGATAACCTATCTGCCTACTTAGCTCACGTAACAGGGTGGAAGTATCTCTGTTTGAATCTGGGTTCATCTCACTGCTTTCTCCCTCTGCCTATGACCCCTCTGATCTGCAACACACAGTGAGGTGAGAGAAGTCAAGCCTGGCTCCAAGAGTGTATGTTTTCTTATGGCACTCATTGCTCTCACATCATTGGCCAATGAGGTCAATGCCAAAGTCTGTATGTGCTTTGTCTTAGCACCCTTCTCTTTCCTAAGGTGGCACTTGTAAAATATCTTGTGCATTTTCTCCCATCTGCATATCCTCCCATGAATTAGCCACATGCTGTTTTTTATTCCTATTTTTGTCAACATGAGGCAAAGCCGTGACTGAAGTCTGAGCTTTACATGTTCATGCAGTTAGCACATAAGCTCTACAGTGTTCCTGATGCTGAGATACAGGTTGGCCTAGTGCATTACAGGAGGGGAAGGGGAGGAGAGAGAAAGAGATGAGAATTGGCTCACACAATTATGAATGTTCAGAAGGCTCACAGTCTGCTTTCTGCAAGCTGGCAAATCATGAAAGCTTCTGGGATAGTTCAGTTCAAATTCAAAAGCCTGTGAACCAGGGGAGCTGGTGGTATAACTCTGAGCCTGAGTCCAAAATCCTGAGAGCTAGGGGGTCCAGTGTCTAAGAACAGGAGAAGATGGATGTTTCAGCTCAGACAGAGAGAGCAAGCTCACTCCTCCTCAACCATTTTGTTCCACCTGTGCCCTCAACGGATTGGATAAGTCCCACCCACATTGGTGAAGGATGATCTTCTCTACTCAGTCTACCAATTCAAATGCTTACGTATGCCTGAAACTGCCTGACAGACACTCAGAACTAACAGCTATCTGGGCATCCCTTAGCCCAGTTAAGTAGACACATAATATTAGCCATAACAACATGACAACCAGGACAGCAGGGTCTCAACTTGTTCTCACTTTTTGTCCTCATCCTCATCAGGTGGAGGGCCTTGGGAACATCTTCCTTATATATAACATCACGTTTTATTTTAAAAAATGAATCCAAATAGCTCACTGCCTGACGAAATTACCTGCATTGGCTATTAGTCTCGCCATACGTCAAGACAGAAAAATTGTTTGTAAAGAATTGCCATTGAGAAGGTTGGCAATGGAATAAATCACTATGACCTTTCCACTTTTAAGAATTTAATGAACTTAGGAATGAACATTATCCCAAGCTGTAACAACGATAACCTTAGCTTTTATAACTAAAACCCATTGTCATTAATGTTCAGACTCTGACATGCCAGGGGTCACTGCTATTAATAATGAATCAGACCAAAGTAGAAACATTGATGACAGAAAATCCAACTGGCCCCAATTCAAAGTCAAACAAAAAGTTCTCAGTGAAAATTCTATGTAGATAGCTGCATAGAAGCAGAATGGTATGGAATCTCAGTTAACTAACATGCAGTGAACTAACTTCTATTACGTAATCATTGCTTTTTATTTAGGTACTATGCAGAATACTGTGTATAATCTACTTTGGTTATTATCATATATCTGTTAGTTAGCAGTCATTACCTCTACACTAAAGTTGAGGATACTAAATTCAGAAGGAAAAATAATAATGACATACCTAAAATAATGTTTTCATCTAGTACTACTTTATTTACTGAAGGCTTACAATACCCTTGAAGCCAGAAATACAGCAATACCTAAGACAGACTCACTGTCTGTTAATTCTAGAGAAAGTACACATGACTTGTCAGTGGTAAAGCTTGGACTTTTCCCAACTTGCATTTGGCTGACAGTCTTTCTTGTTGAAATTTAAAAAACTGTAGTTTCACTTTCTGCTACTTAGTATTGGTGACCTTGAAAAGGACCTTAGATCTCCTTTACCCTAAGGGCCTTAAGTCATCTTCAGTATGAGAAAACTTGGCTGGTATTTTTTTAGGATTCTTCTAGTGAGTGAGAAACTACCTGACAAGATGAAGAGGTTCTTATGCATGGAGTATTAGTATGTAGCATGGTGGGCTCTTTTGATTTCAAATGACTCCTAGCTGGCTTAAGGCAGGCCAGGAAATTATTAAAACTTTGAGTGAGTTATGACAATAAGTTGAAACAATCAAAGTGATGCATATGTTGTATGTTTTCTGTGTCGGAAATGCTTTCGAGGAAGCTCTCCCTGAGAGCCACCACCTTAGGACTAGGTTCCTTCATGTACCTGTATGGCTGCATACGTCCCAACATTAACTCTTATTAGATAAACTTGGTAGCCATCAATCAAGGTGTCTAATTTGACTAGAAGCACTGATTGGCCAACCTCCGTCACAGGCTATATCCCAGGACCCTGAGATAAAGTCAATTTCCCCAAAACTATATGAATTCCAGAATGGAAATTAGTAGCCTTTGAGAAATGGGGAAGTTAGAATTCATTCCAGAGAGACAAACAATTCATGTCTACACAAATATGAACAGTCTTGTAATCTATAAATATTAGCAATATTGCCCATTGTCAGTTTTATTTTTCTTATTATCTGTGATTCTTGGAACTTTTTCATCTAACAGATTACTAAATAGAAACCCAGGGAAGTTCAGTGACTTGCCTCTGCTCACATAGCTGGTTTTTATTGTTTTCATTTTGTCAAATATATGACAACAAATATCTGTTGTGCCTCTATCACATGCCAGAAATCTGCTAGGCATTGATGATGCACAGTTCATTGGAGTTTTTATTCTTTTCAAACAAAAATTCACCAATGATATTATGAACTTTTTAATTTCAAAGAAAGAGTAGGGGGTCTCATTTCACAAGTTCCCCTACTCTACCTGCAAGAGTGATTATTAGATACTATCTAGTTTAATAACAAACTAAACAAAAAGAACATACAAAAACATTTAATTTGTGGAAGTGTACAAGATTATACATTTTTAAGTGGTATAATCATCTTGCTTGGTATTGTAGCCTTGCCTTAACCCTCTCAAAAGTAGGAGTTTCTGTATCTGCCACTTAGCATCTGCTCTAGCCAGTAGAATGATATGGGAGTGATGTTGTGTAAGTTCTAGGTATAGTTGTTGATTGGCCTGGTAAGTTTCACTCCTTGCCTCATGGAAACCAGTCACTATGTAAGAAGTGACCCTGAGGCAAATACCATGAGAAGCTCATCTTGTTGATAGTTCATGAAGGATAAGACACCATGTGTACTGAGAGAATGAGGCCAAGAATCCCTAAGATGTTAGATATTAGTGAGGGAAGAAAACATCATGGATGTTTAGTCAGGATAGCCTCCAGATAATTTCAGGTCCTACCATGTGACTACAACTGCATTAAAGATTGTAAGACAGATGAGCAAAGAAGAGGAGGAGGAAGAAGAGGAAGAAGAAGAAGAAAAGAAGAAAAAGAAGGAGGAGGAGGAGGAGGAGGAACAGTACTGTCCAGGATGGCCTCATTTCAGTGTCCCGTGATTAGTACAGGCTGTTGGCTAGGCCATTTTTCTACATGGCCTCTCCAGCAGGTTAGATCAAACTTGTTCACTTGAAAGTCTCAGGGCAGTAGAGGAGCTAGCACAGAACTTATCAGGCCTCTTGAGACCTAGGCTCAGAATACCCACCATGTCACTTCTGCCAGCATTCTATTAAATCAAATCACAAGGCCAGATCCTGTTCAAATGAATGAAGAAATAAACCCCACTTGATGATTGGAGGAGCCACAATGTCACATTGTGAAAAGAAAGACATACTGAGGAATTTGTAGTAATTTATTGTAATCTATCAGAGTCTTTCTTATGATTGCAAATTATTCACATCTTCCTCCATTTAAGTTTATCTAAATTGCAGGACCTTCCAAACTCTCATCCCTCTTAGATTAGATAGCTTGAAACCTAGAATCTCATGATCTGATCCTTTTTGTGATCCAGATGCCTATTAAGTAAATACAAATATTTTGCCCACCACCAAAATATAATAGTTAGAAGCAATAAAATACAGGCACTCTGATTAAAATAGGAAGGAACAGGAGACACACTGTTATCACAGGTCCACAGCAAATCTGCAGTCCAGATGGGGCTATGTTGTAATAGCCACATATGCAGAGGACAAGGAAGTACTTTTGAGTAGGCTCCGTTTCTGCTACCCCAGTGGTTTTGGGGTACATTGTTCTTCTCAGTTCTTGGCTCGACTCTCTGGACTCTTGAGTTCTACCTCCTGGGAAATTGACTCTTCCCTTTTATATTTTTTTCTTTTCCATAATAAAATCTCATTTCATAGCTACTTGTAAAGAACTGGCAATCCAGAAAGCTCTTTTCAGTTTTAAATATTTTCATTGCCTTAATCGAAGCTGCCAGTGTTTTTACTATTGAACTATTTTAATAGCTTTATGGGTTTCCTATGAATGATAGCAAGTTGTTCTCACCTTATTAGGTTTGAAATTTTTAAAAATCAGTGACCCACTTTTTTCTTCTATTTTTTGCCTTTCAAAATTGGAATTCTATCCTGTGCCTGTCCTGCCATTGTATTTTGAAAGACAGTAACTTGCTTTCTAATTCTACAGGTATACAGATAGGAAGGAACTTTATCAATGGATATATTATACCTAAAGTCTCACCCATACCTTCTTCAGATGGTTTAGATGGTAGGATTTAAAACCATTTGAGTTGATATTTGGATGAGATTTTGGATTTACTGTTAATGCTAGAGTTCATGTGTTGAGTTTGGGTGACACTGGGTTGAAGTAAATGTATTTTGCATTTGGTATGGACATAAATTTTGATGGTGAACTACAGTAGGTTAATGAGTGTCCTTGAAAAATTCTTGTTGTTATAGAATCTCAGAATATGACCTTATTTGGAAACAGGTTCTTGGCAGATATGGTTAGTTAACATGAGGCCATATTAGATTAGAGTATGCCCTAAATCCAATGACGTGCGTACTATAGTTAATCTAGTTCATCACCCATTGAAGACATGTTAGTTACTTCCAAATTTTGACAATTAAAAATCAAGCTGTTATAAACATTTACATGCAGGTTTTCATGTAGACATACATTCTCACCTCTACTGGGTAAATACCAAGGAGTACTGACATGGTTTGGCTGTGTTGCCACCCAACTCTCATCTTGAACTGTAGTTTCACTAATCCCCACGTCATGGGAGGGACCCAGTGGTAGGTAATTGAATCGTGGGAACAGTCACCTCCAAGCTGTTCTCATCATAGTGAGTTCTCATGAGATCTGATGCTTTTATAAGGAGCTTTCTCTCCCTTCACCCTGCCCTTCTCTTTGCTGCTGCCATGTGAAGAAACACATGTTTGCTTCCCCTTCCACCATGATTGTAAGTTTCCTGAGGCCTCCCCAGCCCTGTGGAACTGTGAGTCAATTAAACGCCTTTCCTTTATAAGTTACCCAGTCTTGGGTGCATCTTTATTCGTGTGTGAGAATGAACTAATACAAGTACAATTATTGGATTGTATGGTAAGAGTATGTTTAGGTGTTTTGTACGAAACCATCAAAGTGTCTTTCAAAGTAGCTGTATCATTTTGCATGATATGAGAGTTCTGTTGCTCCACATCCTTTCCAAGATTGAGTATTGTTACTGTTTGGATTTGGGCAAATCTAATAGGAGTGTAGTGGCACCTTGTTGTCTTAACAGCCTTCCTCCATTCTTGACCTGGAGTAAATAATAGTTCTTATCTCAAGTGTTGAGGGGAAGATTAAATGAGGTAAGTGACACAAATCACTTAGAAGGTACCTGACACTATTTCAAGAATGGTAGTATGAATGATGTATAATTACATGGAAATGTTTTCACTGTCTCTATACAGGTCCTTCATGATATGGCTCTTTTCCCCTTTCCAGCTTTATTTCTTGGCAATGTTTGCACCCAATTTGGCTATTACTCATTTCTCCTCATTCTGCCTGGGATGCCTCTTCTAGTTGTTTTGCTAACTACTACCTTTTATTCATGGCTTATCAAAGTAAATCCTTCTCAAAGAAGCCCTTTCTGACCTCTGCTCTCCAGCCCATATCAGTAGACCACCTATGCCATTGAGGGCAGCCTTCTTACCATCTTTTTGACTATGAAATGCATCACAAATACCTACTCACTTGATTTTCTCCTTCATTTCATGAGAATATCTGAGGAGATAGAAAACTCTTCTTATGTACCTTCAGCCATCTCCAGCATTTAGTACAGAGTTTGACACACTGTAGGTGCTAAATAATATCTGAGATATTCAGGCACATGTTTAGAAAGGATGAGAGGAAAGATGGGGAAAATGATGGAAGAATAGTCAGAATAAAAGAAAAAGTATATGGGAGAAAAAAGAACAGAGTAAAATAACCCAAGAGGAAGTTACATGTAAATAAAAAAAAAGAAGGAAAGTACCTTTGAAGAGCTGTGGATTGGCTGTCACAGTGGAAGAGGTCCATAAGAGATAGGGTATACCTGTTTGCATGCCTTAAATGGCAAAGGGACATGGACAGGATGGCTTACTGGGAGCCTATGGAATGCCAGGCATTACTGTAGGTCCAAGTGGTTACAGAGACATGAGATTTTTTCTCCCTTTCTCCCAAGAGCTCACAGACTTTATGAGAGACAAGTTAAAAAAGCTGTGACGTTGATAGAGCCTTGCATATGTTATAATAAAAGCCGTTTTGCTAAAAACCCTCAATAAACTAGATATTGACGGAACGTATCTCAAAATAATAAAAGCTATTTACGACAAACCAACAGCCAGTATCATACTGAATGGGCAAAAATTGGAAGCATTCCCTTTGAAATCCGGCACTAGACAAGGATGCCCTCTCTCACCACTCCTATTTAATTTCGTATTTTTAGTAGAAATGGGATTTCTCCATGTTGGTCAGGCTGGTCTCGAACTCCCGACCTCAGGTGATCTGCCCGCCTCAGCCTCCCAAAGTGCTGGGATTACAGGTGTGAGCCACCATGCCCAGCCTTAGGGATATATATTAAGATATTATCTTTAGTTTCTATAGGGAACCAAACATTTTCTGGCTCTTACTTCCTTGGCCATTGCTTTGAGCTATTATTACCTTCTTGCTTATCAGTATGCTTATTTACTTTTCAAGGCTAGCCAGGTGCCTGGAAGTCCACTTGAAGGAACACAAGGTTTTACTTTATTTTCATTCTTGGGGACCCAGCAGGCCCACGAGAGGGGTCCCTGCTCTGTCTTTGTTTGGCTATTATGAATAATTCAGCTATGAACATTCTTGTTCAAGACGTTTTGTGGGCTGTGCTTTCATTTCTCTTGAGTAGATACCTAGGAAGGGAATTGCTGAGTCACGTGGTAAGTGTATATTTAACTTTATAAAAATTGGCCCAATAGTTTTCCCAAGTAGTTATACCTGTTTACACTCCCACCAGCAGTCTTTGAGTGATCCACTGCTCTACATCCTCATCAACACTTGATATTTATAATTGTATAAACTTAGACTGGGTACCGTGACTCATGCCTATAGTCCTAGCACTTTGGGAAGCTGAGGTAGGAGGATCACTTGAGCCCAGGAGTTCAAGGCCCGGCCTGGGCAACATAGAGAAGAATAGGCTTGTGTATGAATGACTGTTAAGTAAATGGAAATATAAATGAACAAGCATATAATTAAGACTCTCAAAGCAAAAATAAATGGAATTATTTATGCAAATTGTTTGTTTTATTCTTTTTTTTGTTTGTTTTTTTGAGAAAAGTTCTTGCTCTGTCATCCAGGCTGGAGTGTAGTGGCATGATCTCGGCTCACTTCAGCCTTGACCTCCCAGGTGGGGCCATCCTCCCACCTCAGCCTCCCAAGTAGCTGGGACAACTGGCATGCACCACCATACCCGGCTACTTTAAACAAATTTCTTTTGTAGAGATAAAGTTTTACTTATGTTGCCCAGGCTGATCTTGAACTCCTGGGCTCAAGCAATCCTCCTGCCTCAGCCTCCCAAATGCTGGGATTACAGGTGTGAGCCACTGTGCCTGGCCAGCTTGTTCTTAATAAACATTTGTCAAATTGGGTAAAAATGTGGCTGCCTTAGAAAACAGTTTGGTCATTCCTCAAAAACTTAAACAGAATTACCATATAACCTAGCAATTCCACTCCTAGGTATGACCAAGAGAATTGAAAACAGGTTCCTAAATACGTGTACACAAATGTGCACAGCTACTCAGAAGTACTGGTTCACACTACTCAAAAAGGGGGGAACAACTTAAATGCCTATCAACAGACAAATGGATAAACAAATTGTGCTATATATATGCAAATGGAATTTTACTTAGCCATAAAAAGGAATAAAGTACTGATACATGCTACCATGTAGATCAACCTCAAAACATTATGCATAGTGAAAGAAGCCAGAAACAAAAGGCAATATATTGTGGGATTCCATTTATATGAAATATTGAGAATAGGTAATTGTAAAGCTCTCTAAGAAGTGAAGAGCTAGCAGTGTTTCATAGGAAATTGGTCCCTGATAGGACCAGAATATGGAGACCTGCCCTGCTCTGCCATGTCCCTTTTTTTTTTTTTGAAGCTTCCATCTGGATCCATGCAGAAATGCTGGAAAAATAAGCAACAAGTGGCCTGCAGATGAGGTGATAGCAAAAGGAAAAAAAAAATCCATAGTGTTTGATCTGTATTTGCGAATTTAGTATATTTAGGGAAGGTAGTTGGGGATTAAATTGAACTAATATTTATTCAGTGTCAACTATGTGTCAGGCACTGGGCTAAATATTGTACATTTATAATGTCTTTAATATTACAACATTTATAAACCTTTAGTTACAAGTAACAGAAGCTCAACTAGCTCAAGAAAAAAGAAGTACTCACTTAACTGGGAAGTCCAAGGGCTGGGTTAGCTTCAGGAACAACTGGATCCACATGCTCAAACAACGTCATTAAGGTTCATGTGTTGGCCAGGCACAGTGGCTCATGCCTGTAATCCCAGTACTTTGGAAGGCCAATTTAGGAGGACCACTTGAGCCCAGGAGTTCAAGACCAGCCTAGGCAACATGGTGAAATCCCATCTCTATAAAAAATCGTAAAGTTAGCTGGGTGTAGTGGCATGTGCCTGTAGTCATAGCTACTTGGGAGGCTGAGGTAGGCAGATCACTTGAGCCTGGGAGGTCCAGGCTGCAGTGAGCTGTGATTGCGATACTGCACTCCAGCCTGGGTGATAGAGCAAGACTCTGTCTTAAAAAGAAAAAAAAAAGGCTTGTGTGTCTGTGTGTCCTCTCCTCTTCTGTCAGCTTTGGGGGTTCATTCTCAGACTCTCTTCGTGGTGTTGCAAATATGTCCCTCAAGCTACTTACAATGTACATGGTCCTTAGAACACAAATTATACTGTCGAAGCACGGGAACTTCTCTCTCACAGCAACAACCCTCTTCAAAGGTGTGATGAATCCTGCCTGGGAAATTTGTACTTCCTTGGCTCACTATGTCCAGGGGAATTGGAGCAATCAGATTGCTTATTTTGGGTCGGGTGCCTCTCTCTGTGGTGGTGGAGATGAACTCCTACTAATTGATCACTGGTAGGAATCACACAGCAGAGGAGGGGCAGGTCCCAAAAGGAAAAGATGTGAGACATAATTTCATTGTCAAGTGGACATTATCATCCCCATTTCACAGAGAAAGAAACTGAGGTACAATGCCTTGCTCCACATTACAGACCTAGAAGATTAGAGATCTGTGGGTTGGAAGAAGCAGCGTGAAAAGTGGACAAAGGTTTGGATTGTGGATCAGACAGACTGGGTTTCACCCTGGCCTTGACCATTGACTATATACATACACAATTATAGGAGAGTCAATCCCACTTAGTCTCATATTCCCCATATGTGAAATGGGAATAATGTCCCTACTTCTCAATTCATTGTGAGGATTAAGTGAAATATGTATGTGAAGCACTTTGTAATAAAGTACTATAAATTCAGAATGTATTATTTTCTCTAGTATGTTTGACAATGGGAACAGATATTTTACTTTACATGAATTATCAGTTTCATTTTCTAAAGTCACATACAATAAAACTGACTTTTTTTTTTGAGACAGAATCTCCCTTTGTCACGCAAGCTGGAGTGCCATCTTGGCTCACTGCAACCTTCACCTCCTGGGTTCAAGCAACTTTCCTGTTTCAGCCTCCCAAGTAGCTGGGATTACAGGCATGCACCAGCATGCCCAGCTATTTTTTTTTTTTTTAAATTTTTAGTAGAGACAGGGTTTCGCCATGTTGGCCAGGTTGGTAGGTTGGTCTCAAAATCCTGTCCTCAGGTGATCCGCCTGCCTTGACCTCCCAAAGTGCTGGGATTACAGGCATGAACCAATGCACCAGGCCTAAAATTGACTTTTGACAGGGTGTACAGTTCTATGAGTTTTAACATAGAAATAAATTTGTTTAATCAGGATACAAAACACTTCCATTCACCACAAAAATTTCTGTACTGCTATTCATTTATAGTCACATCCTTTCCCTACCCACTGAGCACTAGCAATCGCTGGTTCTGAACCCCTAGGGTTTGTCTCTTAGGGAATAGTACATAAAGGGAATTATGTAGTATGTAACCGTTTTGAGACTGACTTCTACCACTTAGCATTTAAGATTCATCCATGTTGTTGGAGGCAACTGGAGGCCATTGTTCTAAGTGAATTAATGCAGAAATAGAAAACCAAATACTGCATGTTTTCACTTATAAGTGGAAACTAAGTATTGCGTACACATGGACATAAAGATGGCAACAAAAGACACTGGGGACTATTTGAAAAGAGAGGTAGGGAGTAGGCTAAGGATTGAAAAAATAATTATTGGGTGCTATGTTCACTATTTGGCTGATGGGTCCAATTGAAGCCCAAACCTCAGCACCACGCAATATATCTATGTAATAAACCTGCACATATACCCCTAATTCTAAAAATTTAAGAAAGATTCAGCCATGTTTTTGTGTGAATGTATAGCTCATTCCTTTTTATTGGTGTTTAGCATCCCATTGTATGGATGTATCATGTTTGTTTATCCACTCACCAGTTGAAGGATATTTGTGTTGTTTCCTGTTCTGTGCTATTACAAATAGAATTGCTATGACTATTCCTGTTGAGCCTTGTATGAATATGTTTTTCCTAGGGTAATTACCTAGGAGTAGGATTGCTGAGTCACGTTGTAAATGTGCAGCTTACTTTCTAAGAAACTGCCAAACGGTTTTCCAAAACGGCCATTAAATTTTGTGTTCTGATCAGCAATGTGGGAGAATTCTAGTCACTTTGCATCCTCAGCAGCACTCTGTATTTTCAGTATCTTAAAATGTCAGGTATTCCAATAAGTGTGTAGTGCCATCTCATAGTTACTTTGATTTACATGTCACTTATGGCTAGTGATGTTTAACATCTTTTCATGTGCTCATTTGCCAACCATGTATCTTCTTCTGTCAAATATCTTTTCATGTCTAGCCCATTTCCTAATTGGCTTGCTTGTACTTTTTCTGTTCAATTTTGACAGTTCTTTATATGTTATATGTTCTGCACAAAAGTCAATTCTCTGATGTGTGATTTACAAATACTATCTCCCAGTCTCTAGTCTGTCTTTTTACCCTTTCAACAGTATCTCTTGCAGAGTTAAAGATTTTTAGTCTTGATGAAGTCCAATTTTTATCAATCATACGTTTGGTATACTGTCTAAGAACTATTTGCATAACCACAGGTCATGAATATTTTCCCTATTTTTTCTATATAGTTTTATTTTTTCTGTGTAGTTTTTCTGTATAGTTTTATGGTTTATATTTAGATCAGTGGTTGTTAACCAGGGGCAATTTTGCGTGAGTCAGGAAGCCCTGATTTAGATCTATGGTACACTTTGAATTAATTTTGTGTAAGGTGTCAGTTTAGGTCAAGTTTTATTCTTTTGCATGTGAAGGTCCAGTTGTTCCAATACATTTGTCGAAAGGACTTCCCTCTCTCTGTAGAATTTGTCTTTATAACTTTATCAAAATTAATTGGCCATAATGGTTGTTATATTATCTACTTCTAGACTTAATTTGGTTCCACTGATTTATGTGTCCATACTTTTGCTAATACACCTAATCTTCATGAATGCAACCCTGAAATTGGGAAGCATGACCATAACCAGGTGGGATTTATTCCAAGAGTGCAAAGTTGGTTCAACATACAAAAATCAATATAGTACACCATTTTAATAAAAGTCAAAAAGCACATGATCATCTAAATAGATACAGAAGAAGGATTTTAAAATATCCCACATTCCTTCACCCAACAAATGAAAGGAATGCCCTCAACCGGATAAAGGGCATCTACAGAAAATCAACAACCAACATCTTACTAAATGACAAAAGATTGAACGCTTTCCCCCAGTGATCAGGAACAAGACAAGGACGTCTGCTATTGCCATTTGTATTCAATGTTGTCCTATCCAGGACAGTTGGGCAAGAAAAAGAAAAAAAGGGATACAAATTGGAAAGGATGTAAACTATAAACTATCAATAATAATCTATTGTATTAATAAAAATCTGTCCATGCTAAGAAACAAGTTCAGATTGATGGCGGTGTTTAGTTCCTTTATATCTTTGATGATTTTCTGCTGGCTAGTGTTATCTTTTACTGAGAAGAGTGTTGATAGCTCCAACTATAATTATAGTGCCTTCAATTTTTCCCTTCAGATCTGTGCGTTATTGTTTCACGTATTTTGAAACTATGATTTTAGGTGCATATACATTTAAGATTGTTAGGTCTTCTTGGTGAATGGACCCTTTCATTCGTTATGAAATGTCCCTCTTTTTTCTTTGTAATGTTCTTTGCTCTGAAGTGTACCTTGTCTGATATTCATATAACTACTCCAGCTTTATTTGGTTTAGTATTATATGGTATATCTACTTACTTTTAAAATTTCTATATCATTATATTGAAACTGAGTTTCTTTTAGCAAGCATTTAGTTGGGTCACGTTATTATTTTTATCTATTCTGATGCTCTCCATTTTTTAATGGGTGTGTTTAGTACATTTACATCTGATGTAATTATTGACTTGTTTGGGTTTAGGACTAGTATTTATTTCTTTTTTTCCCTGTATTTTTCATTACTCTGTTTTTTCTTTCTGCCTTCTTTTGAACATTTTTAGTACTCTATGTTAATTTTACCATATCTATTTGCATTATTTAGCAATTGCTTTAGTGATTACAATATACACACCTAACTTTGAACAGTGTATTTTTCAATAATATTTTACCACTTTAAATGGAATCTAGAAACTTTATAATCTCAGAGATTCCTTTACCTTCCCTTATTTATGTTGTAGTTGCCTTATTAATTACAGGTACGTAAACTGAAAACTCCATCATCAGGCTGGCTGTAGTGCTTCATGCCTGTAGTTTCACTGCTTTGGGAGGCCAAGGTGGGAGGATCACTTGAGCGGGGAGATCGAGGCTGCCATGAGCTGTGACCCTGCCACTGCACTCCAGCCTGGGCAACAGAGGGAGACCCTGTCTCAGAGTAAACAAGCAAACAAACCTTCACCATCAGATAACGGTATAATTTTCTTTTCAAGTATGGAACATATTTTAAAGAACTCGATACAAGAATGAGCTATTATTTTTACCCAGCTATTTACCACTTCTGTTGCTCTTCCTTCATTTTTGATGGTCCAAGTTTCTTTCTAGTATAATTTCACTTCCGTGTGAAAATTTTCCCTAGTAATTGTAAGGTGTGACCACACCATGAACGGCATGGTAATCTCTGTGACCTGCATGTACACTCCAGATGAGTTCCTGGAAGAAACGATCAACCCCTGTGGTGCCTAACTAACCTGAGACATTCTTCTATTGTTCCTTATTGACAAGGCCATTGGACTTTGTAACCGATCTTGGCCAACCTTGTGACTCCACACCCTACAACCCCCTCCCAGCTTGCAAAAAAATGCTGTGAAGTAACTTTTGTAACTTTCCACTGCCTTCCCCACAAACCTATAAAACCAACTCCTAACCCACCGCCCTTTGCTGACTTCATTTTTGGCCTCAGCCTACCTGCACCTGGGTGAATAAACAACCATGTTTATCACGCAAAGCCTGTTTTGCTGGTCTCTTCATTCAGAGTGCGCGTTTCAGCATTTGTTGCCAAAACCTGGGACAGGGGTACTCCTCTGGGGAGACCAGCCCCCATCCCCGCTCTCCCTCTGTGAAGAGACCCACCTGAGACCTCAACACCCAGACCAGACTGGATCAGCAGCTCGCGCTTAGCGCTCTCTCACCACCTTCAGATCAGGTAAGCAGTCTCCCCCCTTTCTCTCTCTTTTCCTTTAGAGAAGGGGAGATAAGTCTCGCCCCCCACCCTTTTTCCCTCAAATCCCAAGGAGACAGGTCTCTTCCTCTTTCTCTCTCTTTTCCTTCAAATCTTTCTCCTTCTAGTAGAGACAAAGAGACACTCTATCCGTGTAGAGCCGGAGGAGATAAGTCTCTCCCTCTTCCTCAAAAACTCCAATGTTGGCCACGGACTCAGGAAGACAGTCTTCCCTTGGTGTGTGGCCAGTTGCAGGGATGCCTGCGTCGATCACTCACCGGTGTTACAGCCCAGGAATCAGTCAGGGACGCCTACTGAAAACCTGGTAGCTGCTCGCGCCTTCTCCTAGTCTCTACTCCTTTCCTTAAAACTTACCTCCTTTGCCATGGGCAATATTCTGCCCTCTATTCCTCTGTCTCCACCTCTAGCCTGCGTCCTAAAAAACCTAAAACCTCTTAACTGTCACCTGATCTGAAACCTAAATATCTCATTTTTTTTTTTTCTGTGACATGGTCTGACCTCAATACAAATTAGACTATGATTCCAAATGGCGAGAAGACAACACTTTTTCTATTCTGTGAGACTTAAACAATTTTTGTCAACAAATGGGAAAATGGTCTAAGGTGCCAGACGTCCAGGCATTTTTCTTTACACTCTAATCCCCGCCTAATCTCTGCTCCTTCTCTCCTTTCCATCTGCCCCTCCTTCCTCTGCCGGTAACCCAGAATCCTCCTTGTCCATCGACCCTTCCGACCTTTCTCCTCCCCACCTGTCTGAACCAGGCCCCAATCGAGGCCAAACCCACCCCCTAGAGGCTCCCTCCTCTTCCTCTGCCCACAACCCACCTCCTTATGCCCCTCCTGTCACCTCCCCACCTCATCCGTGGTACCGGCTTACTGTTTGGTCCCATGGCTAACTCTTCCACCCCTTCCCAACAATTCCCCATTCCAGAGGAGGCTGGAGCCGAAGGCATAGTTAGGGTGCACGTTCCTTTCTCTTTATCCAACCTTTCGCAAATCGGCCATCGGCTAGGCTCCTTTTCATCAGATGCTCTGATACTTAATCTAGTCCAATAATCTCACCTGGAGTGACTTAAATATCTCCTTACTTCTACTCTCACCCCTGAATATCCTTAATATGCATTTTATCACCCAATCAGCCCCTGACATTAAAAAGCTACAGAAATGAGAATCGGGCCCTGAAACCCCCCAACAGGAATTAAGCAACCTCGCCTTCAAGGTGTTCAGTAGCAGGAAGAAGCTGCCCCGCGGTAGCGCATCTCAGAACTACAGACGCTGCCTCTGCTGTAAGACAAACCGCAGCCGCACCACCGGCCCACAAAGACTTCAAAGCGCCCAGACTGCGGTCCAGCCGCCCCTCCTGGACCTTGCTTCAAGTGTCAGAAACCTGGCCACTGGGGCAAGGAATGCCCACAGCCTGGGATTCCTCCCAAGCCCTGTCCCATCTGTGTGGGGCCCCCAGTGGAAGTTGGACTGTCCAACTCACGCCGCTGCTCCTCGGCTTGGCGGCTAAAGACTAATGCTGCCTGAACACTTCAGAAGCCCCTTTGACCATCATGGACGCCGAGCTTTGGGTAACTCTTACGGTGGAGGTAAGCCCACCCCCTTAATCACCTCGGGGCCACCCACCCCACGCTGCCTTCTTTTCAAGGACCTGTCTCCTTGGCCTCCATAACTGTTGTGGAAATTGACGGCAAGGCCTCCAGGCCTCTCAAAACTCAAGTCTGGCGTCAATGAGGCCAGGACTCCTGTCCACATTCTTTCCCAATCGTCCCCACTTGTCCAGTTCCCCTGTTAGGCCAAAATAGCCTAGCAAAATCGTCTGCCTCCTTAACTAGTCCTGGCCTACAGCCACACCTCATTGTCGCCCTCCTCCCAGAACCTGTACCTCCCTCAACGGCTCCCCATATGTCCCCCTACCTTAACCCTAGGGTGGGGGACACCACCTCCCCATCCGTTGCTGCAAGTCACTCACCCCTCATCATCCCCTTAAAACCTAATCACCCTTACCCTGCCCAGCACCATTACCCCATCCCACAAC
>CAUYQU010033998.1:0-24647 GCA_963574635.1 Cheracebus regulus
AATCAATGCGGCCCAGGTCAGCGTTGAATGCAGCCCAATACAAATTCGTAAATGTTCTTAAAACATTATTAGATATTTTTTGCAATTTCTTTTTTGGCTCATCAGTTATCAATAGTGTATTTTATGTGTGGCCTGAGACAATTCTTCTTCTTCCAATGTGGCCCAAGGAAGCCAAAAGATTGGACACCCCAGCTTTAAATCCTATGAACATGAACAATCTTTTTGTCTGCCCATGTTTGTGACATGCCTTTGTGAGATGCTTGTTAGTGTAAATAATTCAGTGCTTTCAGGCAGCAGGGGTGCAGTTCTTACTTGTGAACTTGGAAGAGACTTCTAATTAAAAAGTTATGTAGATGACAGTACAGGCAGAGTTGCTTAGAAAGCAAAACCAGACAACTCCTCTTTGTTGACCTACTTCAAACACACATGTCATTACTTAACTTTATAAAAAGGAAGTCCCCAAGAGAGAATAATTATTCCTAATAGCACCTTTAAAAGAAATGGTCTGGGCTGCTATGCCTATGGAATAGCCATTCTTTTTATTCCTTTGCTTTCTTAATAAACTTGCTTTCACTTTAAAAAATAAATAAAAATAAATGATCTGGCTAACAGAAATGGAAAAAAACTCAGTCCAAGAATAGTTTAAAATACTGGCTTCCTCAATTGATACTGCAGATTCATGCTCTCAGGCCACCCCCACCCCTTTGCCTTCAACACTACCACCCCACGCTCACACACATGATATGTATTGTGAGGAGGGTGAAGCTTGGTTGGAATTTTTTCTTTCTTTCCCCTTTACTAAAAGCTGAAGTGCTGGCCAGACGCAGTGGCTCACATCTGTAATCCCAGCACTTTGGGAGGCCAGGGTGGGAGGGTCTCTTGAGCCCAGGAGTTCAAGACCAGCCTGGGCAACATAGCGAGATCCTGTCTCTACAAATAATAATAATAATAAATTACCTGGGCATGGTGGCATACACCTATGGTCCCAACTACTCAGGAGGCTGAGTCCAGAAGGTCAAGGCTGCAGTATGCCATGATCGTACCACTGTACTCCAGCCTGGGTAACAGAGTGAGACCCTGTCTCAAAAAATACAAAAAAAAAAAAAAAGAAAAGAAAAGCTGGAGTGCTGAACTCTAGTGCACACTGCTAAACCCCGGTTAGAGTCAGCAGGCCTGGGATTGTCTTGTCTAGTTTAATTCATAACTTATCACCACTTTTTGGGTTCCAGGGGAGAGAATTCATTCCAGGTCAGCTAAGATGGCAATAGTTAAATCTTTCAGGCCAGGCGAGGTGGCTCACACTTGTAATCCCAGCATTTTGGGAGGCCAAGGTGGATGGATTACCTTAGGTTGGGAGTTTGAGACCAGCCTGACCAACGTGGAGAAACCCCGTCTCTACTAAAAATACAAAAATTAGCCAAGTGTGGTGGCGCATGCCTGTAATCCCAGCTACTCAGGAGGGTGAAGCAGAAGAATCACTTGAACTCGGGAGGCGGAGGGTGTGGTGAGCCGAGATTGTGCCATTGCACTCCAGCCTGGGCAACGAAAGTGAAACTCCGACTCAAACAACAACAACAACGTTTCAGCCTGTCTTCACTACTAGGTTTTAATCATTGTATTGTCTCGACACCAAAGATGTCATACTCAAAATTCCCTTAGCAGATTGCTTTTGTGTTTTCCTCACACTTCAGCAAGGAGGAACAAAATAATAGCTTACCTAAAATAATTCTAGAATTTTCCATTCAAATTGCCATTTTATAGATGGAGAAGTTACTATGTGCCATGCTGTGTAATTTATCTCAGGAGAATATAAATGATCAGAATGCAGCTTTCAGGACTGTTCTATAGACTAGGCAGAAAATAACAAATACCTATGTAGTGTTTTCATGTGCCTGGCACCATTCTAAGTGCATGACATATATAATTCTCTCATTGTAAGCCACACAACAACTCTGAGGCAGAGTCCTGGGTTACACTATCTCACACATGAGGAAATTGAGACCCAGAGAGGTTAAGGAACTTGTGAAGATCACACAGCTGGCAAGGAGCGGAGCTGGAATTTTGATCGACACACTCAGGTCCTAAAGTCCATGTTCTTCCCCATTATAGTGGGAACATTGCCCCTTTAGGGATGGGATCTGTGTCTTCTTTGTCCCTGTATCCCAGCTCCCAGCTCTGCACCTGGCAGAAATAGATACTTAATACACAGTGGAGGAGGAAGAAAAAGAGAAAGGAAGAGAGGGAGAGTTGGGAAGGGGAAGAAGAGAGGAGGGATGGAAGGAGGAGGACACTAGTTTCAGGGGCACACTCATACAGTGCTCCCCACGGAAATGACGCCCAGGCCCATTTAGTAGTGACTGCATTTTTCTGAGAGAGAATAATTGATGGATATTATTTGTGAAGGTTAATATTTTCTGTGAGCTGTCAGACTTTCTGATGTAACCCCACAAAGGGAGATACAGGGTTTTGTCTGTGTGTGTGTGTGTGTGTGTGTGTGTGTGTGTGTGTGTATGTGTGTGTGTGTGTATGTGAGAGAGAGAGAGAGAGAGAGATGGAGTCTCTCTCTGTAGCCCAGGCTGGAGTGCAGTGGGCAGTCTTGGCTCACTGCAACCTCCCCTCCCAGGTCCAGGTTCAAGCAATTTTCCTACCTCAGCCTCCCAAGTAGCTGGGATTACAGGCGTGAGCCACCATGCCCAGCTAAGTTTTGTATTTTTATTTTTTTTTAGTAGAGACAGGGTTTCACCATGTTGGCCAGTCTGGTCTTGAACTCTTGACCTTGTGATCCACCCGCTTCGGCCTCCCAAAGTGTTGGGATTACAGGCGTGAGCCACCTCGCCCAGCTAGAGTTTTTCTGTTGACACAAAAGTCATATTCACCAATGGCCGAAGATCAAAGTTTAGAGCTTATCAGAATCTACTCACAATTCTTTCTTTTTACCCTCCTTCCCTCTCTCCCTCCCTTCCTTCCTTCCTTGCTTCCTTTCTTGCTTTCTTTCTTCCTCTCTCTCTCTTACTTTCTCCTTCCTTCCTTCCCTCCCTTCCCGCCTCCCTCCTTCTTTTTGACAAAGCTTCATGGATCACGACTCTAACATCAGGAGTAAAAGGCTCTACACTGAGTGGGGGTGCAACTTGGGCACAAGAGCAGAGCTAGGTGGAGAACAATTGTTCAACTGGACCTATTCTCCAACTGTACAGTATTTTTTTTTTTTTAGTCAGGGTCTCACTCTGTCCCCCAGGTTGGAGTGCAGTGGCATGATCTCAGCTCACTACAAACACTGCCTCCAGGCTCAAGCCATCCTCCCAACTCAGCCCCCTAAGTAGCTAGGACTACAGGCGTGTGCCACCACACCCAGCTAAGTTTGGTAATTTTTGTAGAGATGGGATTTCACCATGTTGGCCAGGCTGGTGTTGAACTCCTAAGCTCAAGTCATCCTCTGCCTCGGCCTCCCAAAGTGCTGGGATTACAGGCATGAGCCACCACACCCAGCCTGCTAGTATTTTTAAATATTTAGACCTCAAAATTGAGAAGACTATGCTGATACAATATAAAAGCCAAGCTGTGTGGTGTGGAGAAAAGGCAAGGAAAACAACTGGCCCACTTCTTCCTCAGGTCTCCAGAACATCTGTCATACCTCATTAACATTACATGTCTATATCTACCTCTCCTACTGGCCCATGTTCCTGATGCAAGGGCCTTATTACTCATCCTAAGTTTAGTGTAAGTGGTTAAACAGGAGGCTGGGAAGTCAGATTGCCTGAGATTACGTTAACACTTTTTCCCTTACTGCGTGACATTAGGCAACTTACTTAACCTCTCTGAGCCTCCATTTTCTTATACATTAACTAGAACATAATCGTGTTTTTCATAGGGGGACGTCCCCAGTCACTGAGCAAAAATCTCTGGCATCCCTAAAGGAGGAAGTTGTAGCTGAGAAAAGGCTTACTGAAGGAAGGGGAAAGGAAATGGCATGGATGTGGGGTTCTGCATGCCTTTTTCATGAAATCCGGATGACTGAGAGATGTATGTATATTGTACAGCACGGTGCCTGGCTCATGTTGCACAAGACAAAGACAGCTGTGTTTCCTGGTACCTGTACGCTCCTTTCTTTGGTAATAATGTCACTAAAAGTTTAGTGAGTGTGTGCCTAGTTTTAGAAAGACGGAACCTGGGCAGCCTAGCAAAACTCTGTCTCTACAAAAAATTTAAAAATTAGCGAGGCATGGTGGTATGGGCCTGTGGTCCCAGCTACTCAGGAAGCTGAGGCAGGAAGATCGCTCAGTCCCAGGAGTTCAAAGTTACAGTGAGCTCTGATTACACCACTTCACTCTAGCCCGAATTACAGAGTAAGGCTCGTTCTATAGAAAAAAAAAGAAAGATGACCAGGGAGTACTGCAAGGAAATGGTGAGGTGCCCGAGGCTGTGGCTAGAGGCAGGTGTTTACTTAGAGTGGCCATTGCCATGGTCAAGGTGAGAGGAATGGTGTACTCTCAGTTGGAGAGGCGTGGTAAGCATGAGGTTGCCTCTGGGATAGTCAGCCGAGTCTACAAATGCCACAGGGAGAGAGGAAAGCAGGCAGAGAGGGACAGGGAAGAGATGGGACACCCAGATTTTCAGTGTGGTGACTAAGTCATGGTGACATAATTCACTGAACTGGAGGAGGAACCAGTTTGGGAGGCAAGTGCTGAGTGTCACTGAGGACATTTTGGGGTGGAGGGGCCTAGCGTGTGTCCCATCCACATGTCCGGCCACGTTCCTTTGTTCATCCTCTGTGGTGTGGCGTTCCAGCCTCAGTGAGTCCCGAAAAAGGATTTTGCAAAGAACACTCAAATGTCCTGTGCCTGGGAGATCAAAACAAGCCCGCAGAGACAGCAGCTTCCAAACATGCCCAGCCACAGAAGCCCACCCGCTGCCTCCCTGCCCCTCCTGCTTTGCTTCCCAAGCCTGCAGCTCGGATGGCCTCACCCCACCCAGGATCCCCGCCTGGGTAGAAGACAAAAAGTGTGTATCCACAGCACGGAACGACCTACCGTATCCACCCAGTCAGCAGTGGTTTCTATGAAACATTTGGTCACAGGGTGCGGGGATTTTTTGTTTGTTTTCCTTCCACTGCAGAATCGTTTCAGTGAAAATAGCTAATGGCTGCGATTGTGTCAAACGTTAATGAGTTATTTCTCTGTTGCAATTCTGCCCCCTGCAGACACTTACCTGAAATTCTATTTTGCACCAACTCTCTGCGGGCTCTCCTAGGTATTGTGAAGCTAAGCTACAAAAGACCCGAAGCAAATCTACCACCCTGAACTCAGACAAGGCAAGGTCAGACTGCAAGGATGGATAACTGTCTTTCTCAGCAGAGAGTTCTAAGGAGGAGGCTACAGTCTTGGAGACCCAGCCCAGCATGTAACCAACGCTTGCTAATGCCTGTTACTACACTAAATCCTTTGCGTGTGTTATCTCATTTAACCCATAGTACTAAACAACAGGCAAGGCAGATGAGGCTCAGAGAGGGTAAGAAATTTGCTTAACACCACATAGCTAATAAATGATGGACATGGCATTCTACATTGAACCTGTCTTACCCTAGTTGCCAGTGCTTAACCATCAGTCCTGGATTTCACATCCCTGGTGATACGACCACAATCTACCTTGCTGTCATTTAATTCCCGGTCTTCTGCTCAGTTTGCCCTAGTTGATACTCGCTGTTCTTCAGATGTGGGCTCCCCGTTTTATCAAAAGGGACGTGTGTAGTTTCCTATCATCCACCCAGTACTAGAAAAGCAGAAGTCTTGGCCATGAAGAAACTCAGTAGTGGTGTCTCTGGATCTACGTGCTTCTAGAGCGGATCAGTGGGGTAAACAGTGGTGACCAGTCTTGCGGGCCCTGCAAAAGACGCTGCCTGGTGGAGCTGTTCCTACAGGTGACCACTTCCCCAACAAGTGCATGCTCCTCTAACTTGGGCCATAATGGTCTGAAGAACAGGAATGCATCCGTGTGCAGTAGGTGGCTCATGCCTGTGATCCCAGCACTTTGGGAGGCTGAGGCAGGATGACAGCTTCAGCCCAGGAGTTCAAGCCCAGCCTGGGCCACAGAGTGAGACTCCTGTGTGTGTTTTATTATTAAATATGTTTACATATATTTTTAAAATTTACCCATGTTCAGTGCACAATTGAACAGTTTTTAGTAAATTGACCAAGTTGTACAACCAGGTAGTAGAGCAGTTTTGAATCTTTTTGCACCCTACCACTAAAACCTTCACAACAGCTAGGTTAGCAAAACCAAAAACCCATGGCCAACACCTACAACAAACCCCAGCAACCAGATTCTCCTTTAGCTCCAAAACTTGAGTGAGTGGGAACAAGCTACCAATAATTGCAACGGCCCGCACGGCATCAAGAAGACGGAAGGTAAAGGGACTCGTGATACCCGTAAGAACTGAAGGACCCCAAATCACCAAAGGAACTCACTGGAACGTTCAGAGCACCACTGGAGAACAGCAGCCAAGCTGACGTTGAGAAGAAGGGTGGTCACATGGAGATGATGGACTATGGATAGCTCTAGCCGTGCTGGAGTGATCCAGAGGTCTGGGCACTGTGAACTCTCAAACAAGCCAAACCAAACCATCCTTCTGGACACAGCTCCACCCTGAGGAGAAAAGGCTGAACATAAAATCCAAACTGAGCAAAACAGGAACCACCAAGCCAAAGAAAAGAGGATTTCTCTCAGGTGGCGGGGCGCGGTGGCTCACGCCTGTAACCTCAGCACTTTGGGAGGTCGAGATGGGCAGATCACTTGAGCTCAGGAGTTCAAGATCAGCCTGGGCAGCATGGCAAAACTCCGTCTCTACCAAAAATACTAAAACTTAGCTGGTCATGATGGTGCACATCAGTGGTCCCAGCTATTTGGGAGGCTGAAGCGGAAGGATTGCTGGAGCTCAGGGGCCCGAGGTTGCAGTGAGCCGCGATGGTGCCTCTGTACTGCAGCCTGGGCAAGAGTGAGACTCCATCTCAAAAACAAACAAGAAAAAAAGGAAGGAAGGAAGGGAGGAAGGAAGGAAGGAAAAGAAAAGGAAGAAGGGAAGAAAGGAAGGAAAGAAGGAAGGAAGAGAAGGAAGGAAAGAAGGAAGGAAAAGAAGTCAGAGTAAAAGGGGAGGAGAGCAAGGAAGAGGAACTATTTCTCAGTGGACAGGTGTTTATGCAAACCTACCCCAGACGCCGGCAGAGGAGTTGGTGGGTCCCCATGCCATTATGCCCTAGACCCAGGGGTTATAAATGGTCGGGGAATGGCACACATGCTTCTGAGGGAATGGGTAGGAATTTGCCCTAAGGGCAGGATTTGCAGTAAGTCGGTGCTCTTACACAAGGAACAATACATGAACTGGAAATCTCATCGGCCTTCCTGGAACTGGGGTTAATCAAAAGCTGACAAGGTGGGTTAGCATCCAAGATGGACTTGCTTCAGCCTCTACACTCCACCCCCACAATCTGGCTCTTACAATCCCATGCATCCTCCTCCACTATGACCGCTGAGCCTTTAGGGAGGGTGCTTGGTATGGTATAAACAGCAGTGCCTTGACAATGGAAAACAGATCAGGCCCAGTAGGACTCCAGATGGAATAGATTCATAGGCTGTTGAATCATCTCTAGTCTTCAGAAAACCATGACTTCTGTTTTCTTGAAAGTAAAACAATGAGATGTGCATGCAATTAATGATTTGGGCCAGGTGCATGGGCTCATGCCTGTAATCTAGACACCTTGGGAAGATCACCTGAGGTCAGGAGTTTGAGACCAGCCTGACCAACATAGTAAAACCCCATTCTCTACTAAAAATTCAAAAGTTAGCCAGGTATGGTGGTGGGCACCTGTATTCCCAGCTACTGGGAAGGCTAAGGCAGGAGAATGGCTTGAACCCGGGAGGTGGAGGCTGCAGTGAGCCAAGATTGTGCCACTGCACTCCAGCCTGGGCAACAGACAGTAGAAATGTAAGGCTGGGCGTGGTGGCTCACCAAGTTGGGTGGGTCACTTGAAGTCAGGAGTTCGAGATCAACCTGAGCAACATAACAAAACCCCATCTCTATTAAAAATACAAAAATTAGCTGGGCATGGTGGTGTATATCTGTAATTCCAGCTACTTGGGAAGCTGAGGTGGGAGGATATTTGAGCTCAGGAGGGGGAGATTGCCAGAGGTTGCTGTGAGTCAAGATTGTGCCATGGTACTCCAGCCTGGGCAACAGAGCAAGACCCTGTCTCAAAAAGAAATATAATGCATACAAGAATTACAATCAGAAGAGAATTTGTAGGCCAGGCACTGTGGCCCACAACTATAGTCCTAGCACTTTGGGAAGCCAAGAAGGGAGAACTGCTTGAAGCCAGAAGTTTTGATACCAGCCTGGCTAAAAAGCAAGAATGTCTCTACAAAAAAATTTAAAACATAACAAAATTAGACAAGCATGGTGGCACACACCTGTAGCCCTGGCTACTCGGGAGACTGAGGCAAGAGGATCACTTGAGCCTAGGAGTTTTAGGCCACAGTGAGCTATAATTGCACCATTGCATTCCAACCTGGACAACTAAGCAAGACTCTGTCTCTAAACAACAAAAATTAAAATTAAATATTTAATAAAAAAAAAAAAACAAAAACAGAGAATTTGTAGCTGGGCGTGCTGGTGTGCACCTGTAATCCTAGCTACTTGGGAGGCTAAGGCAGGAGAATTATTTGAATCTGGGATGCGGAGGCTGTAGTGAGCAGAGATCATGCCACTGCACTCCAGCCTGGGCAACAGAGTGAGACTCTGTCTCAGAAAAAGGGAGAGAGAGAGAGAGACAGAGAGAGAGAGAATTTTTATTCCAGAACAACAAAAACAAAACACCCATTCCATTAAGGAGCCAACTAAAAGCATCATGAAGAAAATTTACACACACACACACACACACACACACGCACGCACACACACCCCTCGACAAATAAATAAATTTTAGAAAGAAAATTGAAACCTGATTCTTTTTAAGAGACTTCTTGTAGCTGGGAAATAATTCAGGATTAGTACAATTGTAGCCACAAAATTTGAAAACTCAAAACAATGGTCAAGGTTAGAATCTAAATTTTTCTCTCTCCAATGTCCCCATTTCCACCAAGAGTAAATCACAGTGGGTCAAATTTATGTGCAAAATAAATTTCAGGTCAGGTGTGATGGCTCATGTCTGTAATCCCAGCACTTTGGGAGGCTGAGGCAGGCAGATCACTTGAGCTCAGGAGTTCAAAACCAGCCTGGCCAACATGGTGAAACACTGTCTCTACTAAAAATGCAAAATTAACTGGATGTGGTGGCAGGCACCTGTAATCCCAGCTACTTGGGAGGCTGAGGCAGGAGAATTGCTTGAACCCAGGAGGCAGAGGTTACAGTGAGCCAAGATCGCACCTCTGCACTCCAGCCTGGGTGAAAGAGCTAATCTCCATCTCTAAAAACAAAATAAATAAATAAATAAATGTTGGTCTCATTATACTTGGTCTGGTTCCTTACATAACATGTAGCAATAATAGTGATCAGCCATATAGCTTCCTTTTAAGTTCGCTTTGCTGAAGCTTTTATAAGGAATTTTGGATTTGATTTTTTTTTTTTTTAAGACGGGGTTTCACCGTGTTGGTCAGGCTGGTCTTGAACTCCCGACCCCAGGTGATCTGCCCACCTTGGCCTCCAATGTCCTTGGATTACCTGCATGAGCCACCACACTTGGCCTTGGATTTGATTTTTTAGAAGCCTCCCCAGCAGAAGCCAAGACAAAGACTTGCCATTAGACTTTAGCACATACCTGTAGGAATTACTCTCTTCTCACAGAGAGGAGAGAAGGTCCCAGAATATCTTAAGTTTCCTGGGCCTGATAGAAAGTGACATTCTTTTCTTATTACAGTCAGAAACCTTGTAAAGAAACCAAGCTACAAGGCCAGTTTTTCCAAGGGTTTTTTTTTTTTTTTTTTTTTTTTTTTTTTTTTTTTTGGAGTCAAAAAATGTCACCCAGGCTGGAGTGCAGTGGTACAATCCTGGCTCACTGCAACCTCCGCCCCCGAGGTTCAAGTGTTTCTCCTGCCTCAGCCTCCCAGTAGCTGGGATTATAGGTGCCTGCCACTCTGCCCAGCTAATTTTTGTGTTTTTGGTGGAGACAGGGTTTCACCAGGTTGGCCAGGCTGATCTCCAACTGCTGACCTCAGGTGATCTGCCCACCTCAGCCTCCCAAAGTCCTGGGTGTGAGCCACCATGCCTGGCCTCCAAGGGGCTTTTTATTGGCTTTATGAAGCCAACCCCAGTTTCTCAGTCTGGTCATATCTGAAAATAAGCCATCACAGTCAAAGCACTGGTAAAATGACCAGCATCTCAATTGTGTCCTGTTACAAAAGAAAACAGATTCTTACTGAAATTATACAAATAACTATATTACCAATAAAATAAAAATACAAATAGTTTTCAAATTTTGGAAAACTCACATAGAAAGATAAATTTTGCTCACAAAAAATTATATACTTTACTCAATCATTGTAACCTATAAATAGCTCAAAAGAAAAAGGTCTTTTTGACTCTTCTTCAATCAGAGTAGTAGTCAACCAAACAGGATTTCATTTGTTCACCTTGGAACTGCTATCCACAACCCAAGCAGCTCTTCGTCAATCAGCCCAGAGCTGTTGAGTAGCTCCTTACACAGTTCCAGAGTCAGTCCTAGGGAAAAACAAAAAAAAGAAGCTCGCTGCTTGTGAGTACCTCCTCCTTGTACTCCTCAGGTAGCATGATCCTGTAACCACCCAGTGGGTTCGCCTGATCACTGCCTAGGAAGAACCAATGTCTCAAGACAGGGGAATTGCAATAGAGAAAGAGTAATTCATGCAGCGCCTACTGTGTGGGAGACCGGAGTTTTATTATTACTCAAATCAGTCTCCCTGAGCATTTGGGGAGCAGAGTTTTCAAGGACAACTTGGAGGGTGAGGGGAAGCCAGTGAGCCATTAGTGCTGACTGGTCACGTAGGAGATGAAGTCATAGGGAATTGAGGCTGTCCTCTTGCATTGAGTCAGTTCCTGGGTGGGGGCCACGGGATCAGATGAGCCAGTTTATCAACCTGGGTGGTATCAGCTGATCCATCAAGTGCACATTCTGTAAAATAGGTCTCTGATCTTAGGGGCAGTTTAGGGAGGGTCAGAATCTTGTCACCTCCATCTGCATGACTCCTAAACCATAATTTCTAATCATGTAGCTAATTTGTTAGTCCTACAAAGGCAGTCTGGTTCCCAGGCAAGAAGGAGGTTTGTTTTGGGAAAGGGCCGTTACCATCTTTGTTTTAAACTATAAAGTAAGTTCCTCCCAACGTTAGTTCAGCCTATGCCCAGAAACAAACAAGGGCAGCTTGGGGGTCAGAAGCAAGATGGAGTTGGTGAGGCCAAATCTCTTTCACTGTCTCAGTTACAATTTCGCAACGGCAGTTTCAATACTATGTAAACCATTTCCATTTTATCATGGAATTCTTTTGGGCCCTGTTATTTCCATTAGCATAGGAGTAGCTTCAGATAACATCCCATACCAAGGTAGTAAATGCCCCTCAAGTGGAAATTCTCTAATCCGAAGTCCCAGTAGTTGTCACTGGGAGGTGTTCATAGGCTTTTGCCATGAGACCCAGTATGGGCTCCACAAAGAACAATCAAATGGAGAATTTGTCCCTACCAGCACTCCAGCTTCTACTCTACACTCTGCGGGCTCAGACAATCTTACTTGTTCCGGCAAGGTTCTGTGAACTGACTGCACCATGGACTATGCCATAGTCAAGCCATGGTGACCCCTGTGACACACACATACACCTCCAGATGGCCTCCCGGAGCCAGAAAGTTTGAGATAGCAAGAAAACCACAGATGGAGAAAAATAGCTAGCTCCTGCACTGCCTGGTTAACTGACCTTGTGACAGTCCACCATTGTTCCTGCCTCAACTGATAAGTCAACCTTGTGACATTGGACCCTGTGACACACCCCTCACTGGCTTGCAAAAAGCCACCCTAAACTGTAACTTTCCATTACCTACCCCCAACCTGTAAAACCAGCTCCTAACCCACCACCCTCTTCTGACTCTCTTTTCGGACTCAGTCCACTCACACCCAGGTGAATAAATAGCTTTGTTGCTCACACAAAGCTTGTTTTTAGGTGGTCTCCTCATTCAGAGTATGATCAACAGTTCCCATTTAGTGTGCCCAATTCACATTGCTCAAAGGGCAGATGTACATGCCTTCTGTTTCACAGTAGTAAGCAGAGAAAACACTCCCTAGTCAGATGCAATATTCATTATCAAAAAACATTTAGATAAAGAAGTCAAAGCTACCTTACATAAAACCTGTTTAAATTTGTCAACTTTCATTTTAGCTATTACAGATAACAATAACCAAGAGACTGAATATTTTGCTTTGTGCTTATTGGTTTGCATCTCCTTATGCGTCTAATGAACCAACTTCCCAGGAGTTTGCGCCATCTCTAAATTTCACAGGTAAATTTTATCTTTAGTAGCTGAATACACAGCTACAGTTCCATACCACAGGTGACTACATGGCCAGCTAGGAATCAAAGGTTCCTCATTCCCCACTTTTTTATCCTTCCTCTTTCTTTCCATTTTGTTTCATCTGTATCATTTTTTTCCCTTCATTTTGAAACAGTCTTTAAATAGCCTCTAAAGTAGACACAATTACTTTTTCTTTAAGCAAAACCTACATCTTGTTTTTTTAACATTTACCAAAAACACATCTTCCTTTCTTAACATACTTTCTATGTAGAATAGTTTCTCCTGTATCTAGCAGTTTCAATTACATATATAAACTACCATTCTAACTCTTAGTGAAGCAGGAGCGATCTCAAACAAACCTCTCGAACACCGAACTGGGAAGAAAGTGGTGTTTTATTCGACCGGGAGCTATGGTGGCATAGATGCCTAAAAACTGAGCTCCCCAGCAAAGAAAATCCTTACCCTTTTAAAGGCTTACAACGCTAGAAATTACATGTGAAAGGGTCTTGATCTTACAAGTCTATAAATTACATGTGAAAGGGTCTTGATCCATGAAGTAGGCGTAGGGTATGTGACTTAGGTGGGGGTCTGATCATGTTTAAGTAAAAACAATGCCCTCTGGAAAGATTCCTCCATATCATATCCATGATCTATAGATGGGATTGTGGTTAGCAGAAGGGGTCTTATCGTTAACCTGGCCAGCAGCACCAACCAGTCCCTCCTCTGGCTGACTTCTAACTTCTCCTTTTGAGATGCAATGTAGAAGGCTGAAGGGGAAATGGCCTTAGAAGCTGAAGAGGATTAAGGGTCTCCTTCCTCATTAGCAAGTCTATTTCTAATGAAAACTCTAGGATTACTTAATTTAAGGTAATATGACTTTAAAATTTTAAATTACTGAAGATAATTTTGAAACTAGTTTTATTTACCAAAGATTACTAACGTCACATAAACTGAAAAGCATGAGCTAGCTTCTATTTTTCTGATAGTTTAAGTGCTTAATTTTTCTTTAATCCAATTGATTAGAGCTCTTTCGTGTAATTTGGTAACGAAATATCACATACACATGACTCATATAAATGTAACACACACACAGACAGTAGCAGACCTTATAAATTTATAAGATTTTTTAGCCAGGCGTGGTGGCTTGCACCTGTAATCCCGGCACTTTGGGAGGCCAAGGTGGGCAGATCACAAGGTCAGGAGTTTGAGAACAGCCTGGCCAAATGGTGAAACCCAGTCTCTAGTAAAAATACAAAAATTAGCTGGGCGTGGTGGCGCACGCCTGTAATCCCAGCTACTCGGAAAATTGAGCCAGGAAAATCACTTGAACCTGGGAGGCAGAAGTTGCAGTGAGCTGAGATCATGCTACTGCACTCCAGCCTGGGACAGAGTGAGACTCCATCTCAAAAAAAAAAAAAAAGATTTTCCACCCAGCCTGGGCAACATGGTGAGATCTGTCTCTATACCAAGTTGTTTTTTTTTTTTTTTTAATTAGCTGAGCTTGGTAATTTCTGACCATGTGATAATTTTTTACAGGCATGGCACACACCTGTAGTTCTAGCTACTTGGGAGTCTGAGGTGGGAGGATCACTTGAGCCCAGGATGTTGAGACTGCAGTGAGCTGTGATTGCACCACTACACTCCAGCCTGAGGAACAGAATGAGATCCTATCTCAAAAAATAAATAAAAATAATTTTTTAAAAAAGACTTTTCATTTGCCAGTTTTCAGTTTCTTCCTCACTTTAGGGTAGTAGTATCTTGTATATCCATTCCATGCCCTAAACAATTGTTAGAGGCAACTCCAAATTTGCATCTTCAAAGAGAGGAGTCAGGCAAGGGAAGGTAGAAAATTTACACCTCAAAGGCACAGAACTTAGATCTACACAAAAGCAAGGTTTGTTACATAAACTTTAAGCCAGAGTTAAAGTTCCTGGTGGTTCAGTGCAGAGACTGAAATGCCCTTACAAATGGACATTACCTTTAAAGATGTAAATTTCTTCTACCAACAGTTTCAAAGACTGTTTTGTTTGACAGGTAGTCTTTTCAACTTGGCTTCCTTCCTAATTAGATTACCGGCTTTGGAATGGAGCCCACTAAGGGATAGAGCCAAGAAAGCATGCATTCTTCAGGTTCCAAAACACACTTTTCTTAAAAAGCCCGAAGAAGTGGGTAGCCTCGTGTAGTAATAAACATTTACTGCAAATTGCTGTCAGCTACCCCTAACTCTGTAGCTCTCGCCAGCCGTCACACCTTCAGCCATCACACACACCAAGTTCAAATGCTCTCACAGTACCAGGCTGGCTCCGGTACTCCCAAAAGCCAAAGAGATGAGATAACACCTACAAGAGAGCGGAGTCTTAGGCCTGAGAAAAATCTGTACACTTACAATTCTTAGAATTGCATGAGGAAAAACTCCTCCCTCTAAAAAGAAGAGTCTGGTGCTTTTTCTGTTTTGTTTTGTTGTTTTTTTTTTTTTTAACTAAAAACAAAGTTCAAAAAAAACTTTCTTCAAATTAAAACTTAAAATTAAAAAAAAACTTAAAACTACTTATTGGACACATTGCATATATTGGGGAAAAAAATCAGCTCACAATAGCTCCATTCTGAAACTACTGAATTTTAGAGAAAAAGAAAAAATTTCATTGTGCAAACAGGCAAAAATAAGTATTTTAAAAGAAAAAGAAAATCAGAATGTCGTTAGACTTTCAACCTCAATGTTTCATGCCAGAAATCAATGGAGTAACGTTTAGAATACTCAAAATGTAAGCCAAGAATTTTTAAATACAGCTCAGCTGACATTCAAGTATTAAGGCAGCAATCACACTTTGGCAAACAAATAACGATTTGGGAAACACTGTTTTCCAGGGGCCATTTCTGAGGAATCTGTAAGAGAAAGCTTCAGACAACCAAAACAGCTGAAGAGGCAGCAACATAAAGACTGCTTAAGTGATTGAGCTAGTAAAGGCAGATGAATGAAAATATTTTCGTTAGACTTGGAATACCGTTATTTCACAATGCCTAATGAATTAATAAATCTATTCAATGATTACCAGTGGCTGCTAATGAAATGGCTCCGTTGTATGGGGTATATACCCTGGTTCTTTGTCTCACACCGAAAGAACTCAGGACACACACACAAGGAGTGGGTTTAGGAAAGGAAAGCTTAATGCTCAAAAAAGAAGAGAAAGAATAAAAGGTTTCCTCATGCCGAGAAAGCGATCGCCCAAGAGAGGATCTTCAGGTTGCAGCAGAATGCAATCAGTTTTGTACAGAGGCTTGAGGAGGCGGTGATTGATTTACATAGGCCCAGAGGATTGGTTCGACTAGGAGTGTTATTTACATAGCTCGGGGGAAAAAACTGGCTCTCCCCTCCTAGCCTTTTATTATGCAAATGTGGTTCTACCTCTCACCCAACCCTGCCATTGTAACTGAACTTGTATACTCCTTGCCCCCACCCCCCACCACTGTAACTAAACTTACTCTGCAACACCCCCGCCCCCCAAAAAACTACCCAAACCTATAAAACCAACTCCTATCCCACTGCCCTTTGCTAATGCCCTTTCGGCCTTAGCCCACCTGCACGCAGGTGAATAAACAGCCATATTGCTCACACAACACCTGTTTGGACAGTCTTTTCATTCAAAGCGCACGTTTTTTTCAACATTTGGGACTCCAAGGCGGGCAGATCACGAGGTCAGGAGATAGAGACCATCCTAGCCAACATGGTGAAATCCCATCTCTACTGAAAATACAAAAAAAATTAGGCCAGGCTCAGTGGTTCATGCCTGTAATCCCACCACTTTGGGAAGCCGAGGAGGGTGGATCACCTGAGGTCAAGAGTTTGAGACCAGCCTGACCAACATGGTGAAACCCTGTCTCTACTAAAATACAAAAATTAGCCGGGCATGGCAGTGGCCGCCGGTAATCCCAGCTATTTGGGAGGCTGAGGCAGGAGAATCACTTGAACCTGGGAGGCAGAGGTTGTAGTGAGCTGAGAACACACTGCACTCCAGCCTGGGTGACAGAGCGAAAAAAAAAATTAGCTGGGTGTAATTAGCTGTGCATGGTGGTGCATGCCTGTAGTCCCAGCTACTTGAGAGGCTGAGGCAGGAGGATCACTTGAACCCTAAAGGCGGAGGTTGCAGTGAGCTGAGATCGCACCACTGCACACCAACCTGGCAACAGAGTGAGACTTCCGTCTCAAAAAAAAAAATTATTTTTAATAAATAAAAGCTCCTAGTATGCATATCTATCAGGCTGCTTTCTGTTAGAGAAGAAATGGTTTGGGGTTGCATTTTGTTAAAGAAAATTTCCACTGAGAAATTATTTATTAATTTCTAATTAATTATTAATAAGGTTCAGCTACTATAGACTGAAGCAGGAGAATCACTTGAACCTGGGAGGTAGATGTTGCTGTGAGCCCAGATTGTGCCACTGCACTTTTACCTGGGCAACAGAGTGAGACCTCCATCTCAAAAAAAAGTTATACATTGATTTTTGAATGCATGGGGATTTAGTGCCCCTGACTCCCACATTGTTATCTATCAGGCTGCTTTCTGTTAGAGAAGAAATGCTTGAAGAGAATTGCTTGAGGCAATTCTACTAAAAATGCAAAATTAGCTAAGCATGGTGGCACATGCCTGTAGTCCCAGCTACTCGGGAGGCTGGGGCAGGAGAATCGCTTGAACCCGGGAGGCAGAGGTTGCAGTGAGCCGGGATCACACCACTGCACTCCAGCCTGGGCAACAAGAGCGAAACTCTGTCTCAAAAAAAAAAAAACAAAAAGAAACAAAAAAGAATTCACCACTGTAGTTACCCATCTGCAGAACCTCTTTGATAAGGCCAATGGGTTGTGCTGCAGGGTTTACCTTCGAATCCCCCGCACACACTGGGCTGTGAGCAAGCCAGCTGAAACCTGCATGTAGGATGCTTTCAAGCCTCCTATGTGGCAAATAGAAATGATGGGTCAATTGCAGTTGTAGGAGAATTGTAATTTAGGCAGGGGTTGGCCTCCTTAAGAAATGGAACAATTTCAAAGGCAGGCTCCCCTGACCAAAAATATCTGCCATGAATAAAGCTGCCTGAAATCTTGCCATGAAAAAGTTTAAATATTTAAAAAATAGGCCAGGCACGGTGGCTCACACCTGTTCTCTTAGCACTTTGAGAAGCCAAGGCAGATGGATCACTTGAGCTCAGGAGTTTAAGGCTAGTAATATGGAGAAACCCCATCTCTACAAAAATTAGCCAGGCATAGTGGCACACATCTGTGATTCCACCTACTTGGGAGGCTGAGGTGGGAAGATCACTTGAGCCTGGGAGACAAAAGTTGCAATGAGCTGAGTTGGTGCCCCTGCACTCCAGCCTGGGTGACAGAACGAAGCTCTGTCTCAAAAATAAATAAATATGACAGTTTAGAGATTTAAAAATAATCAGAAGGCATATTAAACAAGTTGTAAATCTTTTTTTTTTTTTTTTTGTCCCAATTCAAGTTAACAAACTATAAGGGAAATAAAAAGTTTATAGAGAAATCAAGGAAACATGAATATATCACTGGATATTTGATGATATTAAAACTTTTTTTAGGTTGATCGTGGTATTGTGGTTATATTTTAAATGAGTAATCTTTGCCTTTTAGAGATTCATAGTGAAATATGTACAGATAAAATTATATGAGGCCTGGGATTTGGTTCAAAGTAGCCTGGAGTGAGGGTTGAAGATTTATTTATTTATTTACTTACTTACTGTCTGACTTATTTTAAACAGAGATGAGGGTCTCACTATGTTGCCCAGGCTGGTTTTGAACTGGTGGGCTCAAGTGATCCTCCCACCTCAGTCTCCCAAAGTGCTGGGATTACCGGTGTGAGCCATGGCACCCGGCCTGAGGGCTGGATTTTAAATAACAGTGTAGAAGCAGCAGCTAGGCTAAGGGTTGATCCTTGTTGAGGCTGGACAATGGGTGCGTGGGGGGGTTCTTTTACTAATCTCAGTCTCTACTGCTGTTTATGTTTGAAATCTTCTACATAAAGTGATTTTAAAGAAACAAAGAGTGTACACACTTTGAGAGATTGAGAGATTAAGAAAATACAAAACGAATTGGAAGTTCTGAGTGACTAGCTTCGTTGTCAAGTGATGTACCTGGGCCGTTTGATAGGAACCTTCTCATTTCAGTCTCTTTAGTTCTTTCAACTTGGGTTGCTCCTATCTCCCAGAATATGTTCTTCCTACTGACAGATGCAGATGGTAAAGCCCTGGCAGCGGCTTTCTAGGAACGGAGTCGTGTGGGGTGAGGGCCTCAGCATTCCGTTTGAACAATTCTCCTCTGCTTGTTAGGGAGGCCCCATCCTCACCTGTGCCTGGTGTCTCCTGATCCAGAAACCCTGTATTTTGCTTTCTCTGGAAAATAAACCTCCAATCCTCTGTTTGGGGAAGGAAGAAACAGTCACCCAAGTCTTCCAGCAGTCCTGGGTGAGGGAAGGAACCTGGGGACTGTCAACAAATCCTCCCTACATTAATAGCTGCTTAACGCTGTCTCTGAAGACTCCAGCTACCACAGATTCCTGAGCCTTTTCAAGATTTTGAGGTGAACATAAAATTGGTTCTCAGCGTTTTTCATTGACAGCTTAGGAATCTGTTTTGCTGAGCCTGGTGAGAGGTTTGCCACTCATTCATTTATGTTCTCCTCTCTTGCTCTCCTGGTACCACCAACCTCATTCTTTAACCCATGGAAATCCGAATTCTTCTTGAACTTTCTTCTTAATGTGTTTTCTAAAAAGTTTTCACAAATTTTCTGTAATCAAATTGCCTCTCATACTGTTCATTCCTTTTGACTGCTCCATAACATTTGACCCTTTATGTCTCCTCTCTACTTTAAGTGAACACTCTGCTCTCTTAGCACCCATGATTTTTCTCTTAGTTTTCCTCCTGATTGCCTGGAGAAACATTCTCTGTCTTTTTCCCTGGTTCTGCTCTCTGACATCCAATCAATGTTGGTGTTTTCCAGTTCTCCATCTTTAGATCCTGTAATAAATAACATTTAGGGTATTTTCCTGGCCCACAGGCCAATTCTTAATCCCTCTTCCTGGGAATATCCTCCTCCTTCACCCACATCCATGAGAATGAGCCTTTGACAGGTTGTGTTGGTACTGCCTTCCTGGCCTTAGCAGATTGACCGAGGGTGGACAACTGACCAAAGATGGGCCAGTCAGATTCTTGCTCCCTAAAATTAGGAACTAATACCCAACATCCGCATTCTAGCAAGTAGGCTAAGGAGTGAAGCTGTCAGGGAGAGAACAGAACAAAGCATACAAGCATAGAGAAGCAGAGACAGGAGACAGTGAGAATCGCTGGCACAATGTTTCCGTTGCCTGGTTGTAAACCTTTTAATGGCCCATGACATTCCCAGACTTGGCCTCCAAAAGCAGTCACGGCACCATCCTCATTTCAAGTTTCCCCACTGTGTTCAGGTTCACTCAACATGGGACTATTACTTGCAATTCAAGTCCCAGCTGACCTCTTCTCTTCTACTCACTAACCCTGAATGATTTCACTCACATGAGAGCTTATTCCAGAACTCTAACCTACCCAGTTAAAGGACACCGTAGCTTTGCATTTCTTAAGAAGAGAGCTCAACAGCTCAAGGAAAATCCCAGCTAATGCACCTGGCTGGACTTTGCCTTATCTCATCCTTTGACTTGAGGCTTTTCTGCCATAGCTTTCTGACCAAGAAATCATCAGCTCTGTCTTTCCTCTTTGGCCCTGCCATCCTCCTCCAGCTTGGTAAGCTTAGTTTAGTGCCCCAAGATGATGCCTCTTATACGGACTTTTCTCTATTTTTTTTTTTTTTTGACAGAGTCTTGCTCTGTCACCCAGGCTGGAGTGCAATGGTGTGATCTTGGCTCACTGCAAACTCCGCCTCCTGGGTTCAAGCTATTCTCCTACCTCAGCCTCTCAAGTAGCTGAGACTACAGGTGCACGCCCCCATGCCCTGCTAATTTTTGTATTTTTAGTAGAGATGGGGTTTCACCATGTGGGTCAGGCTGGTCTTGAACTCCCGACCTCAGAAGATCTGCCTGCCTCAGCCTCCCAAAGTGCTGGAATTACAGGCGTGAGCCACCACATCCAGCCTATACAGAATTTTCTCTAAACCTGGCTAGTTTGACAGCACCTGCCTCAGCAAGAACAGCCATATTGTCAGCTATGGCCCTCACTGGCTGTTCATTCATATTGGCACCTGTCAGCACATGTTCTCAGAACTCAGTTCCTTATCCCTTCTTAGGACAAAGCCCACTCCAGAAATAGCAGACTCATGGCAAAGCTGCCATTTCCCTCTATTCCAATGACGGAAATGTTAATGAATTGATCATATCACCCTTTCTTGCTGATGCCGGACAAGACAGTATCTCAGAATCTTTCTTAACACAGTTTTTCAGCACCAAAAAAGTATCAATCAGAATTGAGTCCTGTTAGTGTGGGAGAATGATAACATTACTGGAAAGGAAGAGACATTTTGAGAACTATTGGGGTAGCTGTCTTGAATTCCACTTTTAGCACATAGACTTGAGAAAGCACAGTTTTCTTTTCTTTCTTTCTTTTTGTTTTTTTGAGAAGGAGTCTCACTCTGTTGCCCAGGCTGGAGTGCAGTGGTGCAATCTTGGCTCACTGCAACCTCCACCTCCTGAGTTCAAGCGATTCTCCTGCCTCAGCCTCCCAAGTACCTGGGATTACAGGCATGTGTCACCACACCCGACTAATTTTTGTATGTCTTTAGTAGAGACGGGGTTTCACCATACTGACCAGGCTGGTCTCGAATTCCTGACCTCGTGATCTGCCCACCTCAGCCTCACAAAGTGCTGGGATTACAGGCATGAGCCACCAGCCCTTCTTTTTCCTTTATTTCTTTCTTTTTTCTTTTCTTTTTCTTTTTTTTTTTTTTTTTTTGAGAGAGTGTCTTGCTCTGTTGTCCAGGCTAGCAGACAGTGGCACAGTCCTGGCTCACTAATCCTCAACTTCCTGAGCTCAAGTGATCCTCCCACCTCAGACTCCTGAATAGCTGGGACTACAGGTGCATGCCACCACACCTGGCTAATTTTTTGTACAGACAGGGTTTCGCCATGTTGCCCAGGCTGGTCTTGAACGCCTTGGCATAAGCAATCCACCCACTTCAGCCTCCTAAAGAACTGGGATTACAGGTGTGAGCCACCATGCCCAGCCAAGAAGGCATAATTTTCAAATGCAACTATCTCATAGGCAGCTGGAACACCGAGACTGAAAAGGAATGGGGCTATGGGGTCGACACTTCCCTTCCCACATTGAGATTTTTCTGCAGACCAGGCTTGCTTCTTTCAGCTGTCTTCAACCCTGGTCAATGGTCTCTGTGTTTCTTCGTGAACTATTTGCTCTTTGTATAATATAGTCGTTAAAAACACAAGTATTAGAGCCAGGCTTCCTGGGTTTGAATTCCAACTCTAACATTTACCAAATATAGGATTTCAGGCAATTTTCTTAGCACCCACCCCCTTGTACCTCGATTTCTTCATGTGCAAACTGGGATAGTAATTATCTGTATCTCACTGGGTTGTGGTGAGGATTAAATGAGTTCATATGTGTAAAGGCTTAGAACAGTTCGCAGTAAAGGTCAGTCACTATTATTATCTCACAAAGAGACTATAATATAAGCTTCTTGAAGTCTCAGTTGGTGTTCTTCATCCTTTCCTGGCACAGAGATGGTTCTGAATAATAATGAACAGCACAGGCTTTGCAGTCCCAGAGATCAAATCTCAAATCAGTATTCTATTCAGTAGCTGGGTGAGAATAAGGGTCCTCCTTGTAAAATTGAGATAATAATACCTGCTTCATAGAACTTCTGTATTGAATGAGATAATGTATGTAAATCTCCAGGGACACAGCAAACCTTCAAAACTGCAAACTCTTATTGTCTGGGCTAGGTATAGTGTTGTAGCTGTGGAGCCAGACTGCTTGGTTTTGAATTCTGGTTCTGCCACACAGTTGCTCTGTGATCTTGCTAAGTTACTTAAGTTCCTTGGGCTTCAGTTTTTTCCTCTGTAAAGTGGGAATGATGTGTAATAGGGTTATGGTGTGGCTCAAATAAGAAAATGCATATACTGGCCCAGGGCTTGAGCCAATGCCAGCTTCTTATGGTTTGCTTTATAAATTGATGAAGTGTAGAGAAGGTGTTTTAAAATGCACTTGCTAAAGAACAGAATCCATGAGCTCCATGATTGCAAAGACTCATCCTGAAGTCAGATTCTTATGGAGCCAAACCTTGAAAGCAAGGATAGCTCTGAAAGGCAGTAGCCAGGGAACTAAACCTCTTCTCTGAGTAAGACGTGGGAACAATTAGCACCTAGAATCATTGGCTGCTAGAGGCAGAAGGATCTTTGTGGATAGGTCATTATGGGTTGTTTCCTCCTGAATAACAAACCCAGAGAGATCAGGGGACCCCACGCTAGTTGTGGACTGAGCCAGAACCAAGATTCAGGTCAGTTTAGTGGTTTCGTCACTGCAGCACGCTGCTTCCCCATTCCGCAGCCCTCTGCTGTGAAAAGAAGCTTGTAGATGCTGCCTATCGCATGCTCCAAGGCGCCAGGCGAACTCAAACTCCCGCTGCGCTAAAAGTTCAGCTAGAGTGGTGGATTCAGGCAACAATGGTGTGGGAGCCACTCTCGGCCTGTAGAGGGCGCTCTGAGCACAGGCCAGGGAGCTCGAGCCTGGGACGCGCCACGGCTGCCAGGCCTCCAGGGCTTGCCGCAGCAACTAGTGAGGATGGCTGGCTGATCGCTTTCGGCTGAGTGTGAAGAGCCTTCAGCCTTTACTCCATCCAGCAGGTGAGTGCGCTTCTGCGCGTAGTTCCTCAGCCCTGCTAAACTTCATCTGTGAATTGGGAACGGTTGCATCTGCCTTGCCTATTGTAGGATTTTAAAAGACCGACCTTTTGACTGAAGTTAGGAATTTATTCAAAGAAAATAGAGACATGCCTAAAAATTTGTGTCCAACAGTAGGTATCACACTTTTTGGTCTCATGACTCTTTCATACTCTTAAAAAAGTTATCATTGAGGATCCCAAAGAGCTATTGCTTATATGAGTTATAGCAATCAATATTTACTACATTAGAAATTAATACTGAGAAATGCTTAAAACATATACCCAGTTTAAAATAGCAACAATAAGTCATTAAATATTAGCATAAATAGTATTTTTGCAAAAAAAAAATTCCAAAACCCCAAAAATATGCCTCTTTTACAAATCCCTTTAATGTCTGGCTTAATAGAAAAGACCTGAATTTTCCTTTTGCATTGAGACTCTACCGATTTCACAAGTCATGTAACCTCTGGAAAACTCCACTGTGCACTCTGAGAGAATGAGAGTAAAAAACAGTTTAATTTTGAGAATTCCCTGAAAGTATCTCAAGGACGCCACCTGGGCCGTACTTGGAGAACTGCTGTGTACAAGAACGTCTGTCTAGGCTAGGCATGGTGGCTCACACCTCTAATCCCAGCACTTTGGGAGACCTAGGTGAGAGGATCCCTTGAGCCCAGGGGGTTGAGCCTGCAGTGAGCCATGATCACACTACTGCATTTCAGCCTGGGAGACTGAGCAAGACGCTGTCTCAACAACAACAAGAAACTTTCAACCAGGCGTGGTGGCTCACACCTGTAATCCCAGCACTTTGGGAGGCTGAGGCAGGAAGATCACTTGAGATCAGTAGTTCAAGACCAGCCTGGCCAACATGGTGAAACCTGTCTCTACTAAAAACACAAAAATTAGCTGGGTGTGGTGGCAGATGCCTGTAATCCCAGCTACCTGGGAGGATGATACAGGAGAATTGCTTGAACCTGGCAGGCAGAGGTTGCAGTAAGCCAAGATCATGCTACTGCACTCTAGCCTGAGTAACAGAGCAAGACTCTGTCAGAAAGAAGAAAGAGAAAGAAAGAAAGAAGGAAAGAAAGAAAGGAAGGAAGGAAGAAAGGAGGGATGTTAGTAAAATAGGGAAGGAGTGATGTGAGAGAAAGAAAGATTAGATTTGACCTTTTCATTCTGTCCTTAACAAAAAAAAAAAAAGGAAAGAAAGAGAAAGAGAGAGAAAGGAAGGAAGGAGGGAAGGAAGGAAAG
>CAUYQU010033999.1:0-27724 GCA_963574635.1 Cheracebus regulus
CCACAGAGCTGGGCCTTCCCAGGTTCAGCTGTGCTTGCTCTCAGTCCTCAGCGCTTCCAATTGCTGTTCTCCTTGTGGGGATGGGACCAGCAGAGCCCGACTAAAAGGGCACCCAGTCCCGTATACTCTGCACTGAGAAGCGCCGTGCCAGGGAATCGGCAAAACAGCTGCACCGGCCAAAAGAGTTGCGCTGGCGACCCGTGTGGCTCCTTTGCTGGGAATCTCCCAGTTTGTGGGCATCAAAAATTCGTCTGAAATTGTGGCATCCACTCACTCTCTGTGCTTCCACTGGGAGCTACAATCCTGAGCTGCTGCTACGTGGCCATCTTGGATCTCTCTCCGCCTGGTGATGAAGTTTTTCTGTTTCTTAGTTTTCCTTTGGCGGATGCCCGTTCCCCACAGAGCTGGACCTTCCTGGGTTTGCTGTGCTTGCTGTGAAACTCTCAGTCCTCAGTGCTTCCAATTGCTGTTTTCCTTGTGGGGATGGGACCAGCTGAGCCCTTCTGTCCCGTATACTCCGCACCAAGAAGCGCCGTGCTGGGGCACCAGCAAAACAGCCGCGCCAGCCAAAAGAGTCACGCTGGCGACCCATATGGCTCCTCTGCCGGGAATCTCCCGGTCTGTGGGCAACAAAAATTCACCAGAAAGTGCGGCGTCCACTTGTTCTCTGTGCTTTCACTGGGAGCTACATTCCTGAGCTGTTGCTAATCGGCCATCTTGGATCTCTCTCTTTTTGGCCCATTTTCTATGAATGGGCCATTTCTATTGGATAGCTTACCTTTTTCTTGTTGATCCATAAACATCCATATATATCTCTATCTATCTATCATCAATCTCTCTTTCTCTCTCTCTCATCTATTTCAAGAGAAAAGGTCTTACTATGTGGCCCAGGCTGATCTCAAACTCCTGGGCTCAATTAAAGAGCTGGGATCACAGGCATGAGCCACCATGCCTGTCCCCTTTATATAGTCTTAATATTAGTCCTTTGTCAGTTATATGTAATTTTATTTATTTAGTTTTTGAGATAGGGTCTTGCTTTATCACCCAGGCTGCATGGAGTGCAGTGGCATGATCTTGGCTTGCTGCAACCTCTACCTCCTGGGCTCAACCACCCCTCCCACCTCAGCCTCCTGAGTAGCTGGAACCACAGATGCATGCCACCACACCCGGCTAACTTGTGCATTTTTTTCTTTTTTGGTAGAGATAGGGTTTCGCCATGTTGCCCCAGCTGGTCTCAAACTCCTGGGCTCAGGTGATCCTCTCGCCTTGGCCTCCCAAAGCACTGGGATTACAGATATGAGCCACCGCATCTGGCCATATATGTAATTTAAAAATCCCTGTAAATATCTTCTCTTGGTCTATAGCTTGCCATCTCACTCTATTGTGTCTTTTGATTAACATAAGTTCATCATTTTAGCGTGGTAAAATTGAAACCTTTTCCTTATGATTATGCTTTATGTGTCTTAAGAAATCCTTTCTTTCCCTATAGTAATGAAGTTATTCTCTTAGTTTTTTAAAGCTATGTAGTTTGACTTTACACACTTAAGTCTTTAATTCACATAGACTCAGTTTTAGGATATAGTGTGAGTTAAGCATCTGCTTTAACTTTTTTCAACTTCAACTTAATATAGTTCAACTCTTTATTGAAAAATCAATACTTGCCCACTAATTTGCAGAGCCAGCTCTGTGATATGTAAAATATTCCTATGTATGTGGGTCTGCTTCTAGTATCTCTGTTTTGGTCCATTTGTCATTTGTCTTTCTCTGCAACTGTGCCCCATAACTTATTTTGGGCAGTGTGGGATGGAGTCTCACTCTCTCCCCCAGGCCGGAGTACAGTGGTGTAATCTCAGCTCACTGCAACCTCCACTTCCTGGGTTCAAGTGTTTCTCGTGCCTCAGCCTCCTGAGTAGCTGGGACTACAGGTGCGCACCACCATACCTGGTTAATTTTTGTATTTTTAGTAGAGACAAGGTTTCACCATGTTGGCCAGGCTGGTCTCGAACTCCTGGCCTCAAGTGATCCAACCGCTTCAGCCTCCCAAAGTGCTGGGATTACAGGTGTGAGCTACTTCACCTGGCCCCATCATAGCTTTTTAAAAACATCTTTATTGGGATATAATTCACACACCATAAAATCCAATCATTTAAGGTATACAATTCAAATTTTAGTATATTCACAGAATTGTCCAACCATCAACATGATCTAAGTTTAGAATATGTCATCACCCCCAAAAGAAATCTCATACCCATAAGCAGTCACTTCCCACTCCCCCCATCCTCCTAGCCTCAGGCATCCAATGGTCTCCCTTTAGTCTCTATAGATTTGTTACTCAGGTCACTTCAAATAAATGGAGTCATACAATATATGCTGTTTTTGAGGGACTTTTTTCACTTAGCACAATGTTTTCAAGTGTCATCCATGTTGCAGCATGTCTCAGTACTTTGTTCCTTTTAATGGCTAAATAATATTCCATTGTATGGATATACCACATTTTGTCTATCCATTCTTCCATCAGTTGATGGACATTTGAGTTGTTCCACCTTTTGGCTATTATGAATAGTGCTGCTAGAAGTATTTATGTAAGTTTTTGTGTGTACATATGTTTTCACTTTTCTTGGCTGTGAATCTAGAGGTGAGGTTGCTGACATATGGTACTGTTAAGAAATTTGAGCTGGGAAGAACAGAGAGATCGAGAGACAAAAGAGAATCTCTTTATTGGAGCTCTGGCTGATGGTGGCCTTATTGCCTGTAATGGCCACCAGCCCTGCACAAAGGAAATTTCCTTGCTTATATAAGTTTTGGCCTGGGAGGATAAGGAAGGAGAAAAAAACAGGTTTAAACAAAGACAGTCATTGACTTGTGACAAGTTTTACAACGTTGACAATACATACCCTTTGCATGCAGTTATCTTACTCCCACGACTGGCAGCGGGGGAAGAGAACAGGTTTTTACAGAAATATGCTTGTGAGCAATGGGTACTAAGATATGCTTGGATGCCTTATCTTGGAAGGAGGAGGCTATGCTGGGTTTGCTTTAGCTAACTGCAGGCAATTTAGGGTGGGAGGGGTGGTTTACTTGCTCCTTTGCTCTTTATAATTATTTTTGTGGCCTCGTCTTAAGCTTATTATTTATTCTAAATTAATGTCTATTCTAAATTTTATTTTTCCTCCTCAGTACCTTGACTTTTAACATTTTTAGCAATTGCCAGACTGTTCTCCAAAACAGCTGCATGATTTCACATTCCCATCAGCAGTGTATGAAGGTGGAAGTGTTACTTGAGCCCAGAAAATCAAGACTGTAGTGAGCCATGATCGCACTCCAGCATGGGCAACAGATTGAGACCCTGTCTTAAAAAAAGGAGAAATATCTGTTAGGCCTTCACATTGTATCCTCTGTGTCTCTTGTACTTTTAAAAACATATTTACCATCTTTTAGGTCTCTCCATTCTTCATTCTGAATATTTTGGTAGTTTCTTTTGACCTACCTTCTAGTTCAGTAATTTCATTATGGACTAATAAAATCTCTTAACTTTACTACTGCTTTTTTCCCTTCTCAGTCTTGTTTCTTGCACTTGGAACAATTATTTTGAGATTCGTCTCTATTGCTGCTTATGTCAATAGTTTATTCCTTTTAATTGCTGAGTATTATTCTATTGCATGGATACAGCACAATCTGCCCATTCACCTATTGATAGCCATTTGAATTGTTCATAGTTTTGGGCTATTACATATGAAACTGCCATGAACATTTATATATTTGTGTGGATATATGTTTTCAATTCTTTGGGGTAGGTGGAATGACTGGTTTCTGTGGTAGATACATATTTATTTATTTATTTATTTTACCCAAATCAAAAGGATTTTCCCAGCACAGGTAGATACATATTTAACATATTAGACATAGACAAACTTTTTCCTACATAGTTGTACCATTTTACAATTCCACCAGCAGTGTTAAGAGTTGCAGTTGCTCTGAATCCTCACCAGCACTTGTTATGGTCAGTCTTTCAAAAATTGTAGCCATTCTAGGGTATATGTTGTGATATCTAGTTGTGTTTCTTTCTCTTTTCATTTTACTTTTAAATAATAAGCAGTAAAATTGACCTATTTGGTATACAGGTCTGTGAGTATTTAGAAGATAACATATAGTAAAATTGACACTTGTTTTTGGTGTAAAGTTATATGAGTTTTAACAAATGTATAGATTTATATAAACACTACCACAAACTGGATACAGAATTCCATCATCCTGAAAAATCTCCCATGGGCTGTCTCTTAGTAATTACACCCTCATCCCATCCCTAAGCCCTGGCAAACAGTCATCTGTTCTTCATCACTACAGTTTTCTCTTTCCCAAAATGTCATATGCATGAAATCATGCAGTATATAATCTTTGAGATTGACTTCTTTCACCCAGCACTGTACCATTAAGATTCATCCACGTTGTTGCATGTATCAATAGTCTGTTCCTAATTATTGTTGAGTAGTAGTCCATTATAAGGCTATACCACAATTGTTTATTCATTCATCATTGAAAGGCATTTGGTCACATAAAAAGCTTCTGCACAGCAAAGGAAACAATCAGCAAAGTGAAGAGACAACCCACAGAATGGGAGAAAATATTTGCAAACTACCCATCTGACAAGGGATTAATAACCAAAATATATAAGGAGCTCAAACAACTCTCTAGGAAAAATATAATAATCCTATCAAAAAATGGGCAAAAGATTGGAATAGATATTTCTCAAAAGAAGGCATACAAATGCAAACAGGCGTATGAAAAGGTGCTTAATATCAATATCACTGATCATCAGAGAAATGCAAATCAAAACTACAATGAGATACTATCTTGCCCCAGTTAAAATAGCTTATATCCAAAAGACAGGCAATAACAAATGCTGGTGAGGATATGGAGAAAAAGGAACCCTCATTCACTGTTGGTGGGAATGTAAATTAGCACAACCACTATGGATAACAGTTTGGAAGTTCCTCAAAAGACCAAAAATAGAACTACCATGTGATCCAGCAACCCCACTGCTGGGTATATACCCAAAAGGAGGGGAATCAGTATATCAAAGAGATATCTGCACTCCCATGTTTGTTACAGTGCTGTTCAGAACAGCTAAGATTTGGAAGCAACCTGTGTCCGTCAACAGATGAATAGGCAAAGAAAATGTGATACATGTACACAATACAGTACTATTCAGCCATAAAAAAGAACAAAATCCTGTCATTTGCAGCAACGTGGGTGGAACTGGAGATCATAATGTTAAGTGAAATAAGCCAGGCACAGAAAGACAAACACTGCATGTTCTCACTTATTTGTAGAATCTAAAAATCAAAACAATTCAACTAATGGACACAGAGAATAAAAGGATGGTTACCAGAGGCTGGGAAGGGCAGTAGGGGATTGGGAGGAAGGTGGAGATGGTTAATAGGTACAAAAAATAGATAGTTAAAAAGAATGAATAAGAACTACTATTTGACTGCACAACAGGGTGACTATAGTCAACAATAACTTAATGGTACATTTTAAAATAATTAAAAGAGTATAACTGGGTTGTTTGTAACTCAAAGGATAAAGTCTTGAGGGGATGGATACCCCATTCTCCATGATGTGCTTATTTCACATTGCATGCTGTATCAGGACATCTCATGTACCCCACAAATATATACACTTACTGTGTACCCACAAAAGTTAAAAATTAAAACATTTTTTAAAAAGTGAAAAAAGGCATTTGGGTTTTCATTTTTTTCACAATTATGGTTTGAGCTGCTATAAACATTCACTAACAGGTTTTTGTGCACATACGTTTTCATTTATGTACGGTAAATACATGGAAATGGGGTTGCTGGGTAATGTGGTAAGTATATGTTCAACTTTTTAAGAAGCTGTCAAAATACTTCCTAGAGCAGCTGTACCATATTGTATTCTGATCAGAAATATATGAGAGTTCCAGTTGTTCTGCATCCTTGTCAGCACTTTGTATTGTTAGTTTACTTTTCTTTTGTAGACTTTTTTTTTTGAAATGATCTCATTCTGTTGCCCAGGTGAGAGTACAGTGGCATGATCCAGCTCACTGCAATCTCCCCTCTCGGGTTCAAACAATCCTCCCTGTGTCAGCCTCCTGAGTAGCTGAATCTACAGGCATGTGCCCCGACGCTTGGCTAACTTTTTTGTATTTTTGATAGAGACAGGGTTTCACCATATTGCCCAGGCTGGTCTGGAACTCCTAAACTCAGATGATCCACCCACCTCGGCCTCCCAAAGTGGTGGGATTACAGGCATGAGCCACCACACCTGCCTTTTTTAGCCATTTTAATGTGCATTTTGCTAATGGCTAGTAATGTTGGGCATCTTTTCATAAGCTCATTTACCATCACATATCTTTTTTGGTTTAGTTAATACATTTTGCACATTTTTAATAGACATTTTTTTTAACTGTTGAATTATGAGTTTATTATCTGGACACAAATCCTTTGTTGGGCATATGATTTGCAAATATTTTCTTCCAGTTTGTATCTTGCAAAAGTTTTGGCTATTATTAATCTGCTATTAATTCTATCCAGTGTATTTCATTTTGGACATTGTAATTTTCATCTCTTAAAGGATTTGACTCTTTAAGAGAAATTTTCCATGTCTTAACTTTTTAAACATATGAAATACTGTTATAACTCTTTTAATGTTCCTGTCTACTAATCTAACATCTGTTCATTTGGGGGTTGGTTTTGATTGATTCCTCCCACCCCCCTATTTTGGGTTGTATTTTCTTGTTTCTTTCTGTGCCTAGTAATTTTTTTTTTTTTGAGACAAGCTTTTGCTCTGTCACCCAGGCTGTAGTGCAGTGGTGAGATCGTGGCTCATTGCAGTCTCAACCTCCCAGGCATAAGCGATCCTCCTATCTCAGCCTCCTGAGTAGCTGGGACCACAGGCGTGTGGCATCACACCTGGCTAATTTTTAAAATTTTTTGTAGAGACAAGGTCTCACTATGTTGCTGAGGCTGGTTCTCGAACTCCTAGGCTCAAGCGAGCCTCCCACCTTGGCCTCCCAAAGTGCTGGGATTACAGGCGTGAGCCACAGGTGGGTGCCTGATCTGTGCCTAATGATTTTGGATAGGATATCAGACATTATGAATTTTACCTTGTTGAATGTTTGATAATTTTTATTCCCATAAACATTCTTGAACTTTATTCCGGGACAGTTAAGGTACTTGGAAACAGTTTGATCCTTTCAGGTCTTGCTTTTAAAATCTGTTAGGCAGGACCAGAACAGTATGATTTAGTATAGGATTAATGATCCCCACAGCTGACCCAAGATTCTTCTGCGTAGTCTACCAAATACCCTGTGAATTTTGAGGTTTTCCAGTCTGGTTAGAGGAAACAGGCAGTATTCTTGGCCCTGTGTGAATTCTCAGCACCGTTCCCTCTAATCTCTTCAAGTTGGTTCATTCCATGGCCTTGGGTAGTTTCCAAACATGCTTGCATTGATGAATACTCTGTTGAATACTCCTCTCTGGTACTCATTCCTGCAGATTCTAGCTGCTTTGTCTCCCCAGATTCTCAGTTCGTCTCCTCAACTCAGGGTATTTGTCAAGCTATGCCTGGGTTCTCCTTCCCCGCACCGTGACATGGAAACTCTTTCAAGGCAGTAATGCGGGGCAATCTTAGGGATTACCTTGTTTGTGTCCAAGCTCTCTCCGTGACTGTTATTTGTTGCTTTAATGTTCAGTGTCTTGTAACCTATTGTTTCACTTTTCCCCACATCTTTTTGGTTGTTTTGGGTGGGAGGATAAATGTAATCCTTCTACTCGGTCTTGGCCAGAATCCTCCTAATAGTTTTTCATTGAATGTTTGATATTGCATATAAAAAATTATAGACATAATTTTATTCCCTGTACAGTGTTTTTTGTTGTTGTTTTTGAGACAGAGTCTTGCTTTGTCACTCAGGTTGGAGTTCAGTGGTGCGATCTCAGCTCTCTGCAACCTCTGCCTCCCGGGTTCAAGAGATTCTCCTGCTTTAGACTCACGAGGAGCTGGGACTACAGGCGCATGCCATTATGCCCGGCTAATTTTTTTTTTTTCGTATTTTTAGTAAAGATGGGGTTTCGCCATGTTGGCCAGGCTGGTCTCAAACTCCTTACCTCAAGTGATCTACCTGTCTCAGCCTCCCAAAGTGCTGGGATTACAGGTGTGAGCCACTGTGCCCCACCTACAGTGTTGTTTTCTTATAGAGTAGTTTTACTTTAGCTTCTGGCTGTCAGTACAAAGTGGGACAGTTCTCTTTAAGATACTCAGGGATTGAGCTGATTTAAAGCTGGGAATAAGTCTTTTTGAGGGCTTATTCACTTCTGATTCACCAGTTTTCCAAATATTTGGCCCTTTAGAGATTCCAGCTGAAAGCATGGCGTGTTTATGAGGGTCACTTTTCCTTGGTGAACTCTAAAGTCTAATTTCCTCCCTATCCCTTTGAGACTGTTGCAAGCACTGCACAGCTCCTCAGTATATATGAGTCATCACTTTCTGCTAAGCTTTTCCGCCTTTCAGCTGTGTGTGTGCGTGCTTTTTTTTTTTTTTAAATCAATAGATGAGGGAAAAGCAGCACTGAATGTTGGTCTCATCTTTGTATGTTTCTCATCTATTTTCTATCTTCGCTGTCACATCCTCATTGTACTAGCAGCTCTCTGATACCTTCAAATAGATAAACATCTTACCTAATTTTTCAGATTGTATTTAGAGAGTTGGTATGCAAAAAGTTAGTCTACTTCTACCTGAAATAGAAAGCCTACCTTTCACTTTTTTTGTTACTTTATTTTATTCATCAACATGTTTGGAATTGGCATTCTAGTCTATGGTCATAATTTACACAGTTGTTTAGTGGTAGTTCTAAACGTATATGGTTACAGTGTTCACCACCAGGCATTTCACCATTGCAGTGCTGTTTTCAAGCTGTTTATTTTGATTCAGGCTTTGGTTGGTTGGATTTTATTCACAAAACATTTTCTCTGGGATCCTCCTCCTCCTGTTCCAACTGGCTTGATTTCTCTCCAGGTCGATTTGTGCAGCTGCTATCCTTGAATTACTTATTATTTCCCTGGTTATATTTACGATTTCTTTAACATTATATCTTTCTCTTTCGAGGCTCACATGGTCACATGCTGGAACACATCCTCTAAATTCCTGAAAAGGGTTTAAGGAGATAAACTTTTAAGTCCTTGCATGTCTGAATAAGTCTTTCTTCTGTTCTCACTTTTGACAATTGCAGCTATATTAGTCCATTTCTTATTACATTTAGAGGTACTGATGAGAATTCTAAGCATAATCTTATTCCGTTTCTTTTGAAGCAGTATGTCTTTTCTCTTTGGTAACTTTACGTATTTTATTCTTTATTCTTGGTGTCCTGATATTTCACCATAGGCTCAGATATATGTATTAAAATTGATCTTCCTAGCATTTGAGTGACTCTTTAAATATGAAAACTGGTGTCTTGTTTTCACCTCTGGGGAATTTTCATCTTGTTTTAAAATGATTTTCTCCCCTCTCTTTTCTTTAGCTCCTCTGGAACTTTCATTAGATACATCTGGATCTGTTTTTGTTTTCTAACTTTTCTTGCACGTTTTAATGTCTTTTGTTCCACTTTTGCATTTTTTTTTTTTTTTTTGAGATGGAGTTTTGCTCTTATTGCCCAGGCTAGAGTGCAATGGCGTGATCTTGGCTCACTCCAACCTCCGCCTCCCGGGTTCAAGTGATTCTCCTGCCTCAGCCTCCCAAGTAGCTGGGATTACAGGCATGCATCACCATGCCTGGCTAATTTTGTAGTTTTAGTAGAGATGGGGTTTCACTATGTTGATCAGGCTGGTCTCGAACCCCATTACCTCAGGTGATCCACCCACCTCGGCCTCCTAAAGTGCTGGCTTTACAGGTGTGAGCCACTGCGCCCGGCCTGCACTGTTGTTTTTAAAAAATCACTCAGAAAAACTTGTTCTCCAGCTAGAGTTTTTTGATATTCAGTTTTAAATTTTCTAATCTTTCACTGGTTTGTTTCTTCACCGCCAGTTCTTGTTTTATGAATGTGATTGCCTCTTCAATCTTTCTCCAGATATTAATTATAATGGATTTTAAGTCATCTTCTGTTTTCTGTATCTACCCCTAATAATTTTAATGTAAATCAGGACCTTACATAATCTATTTATTGCAAGGCATCCATCCAAAGAAATCTAGGTCAGCAGCTAAAATTCGTGACAAGTAATTTGAAACATTTTGTTTCTTGAGAAGTGCCAAAGAGGAAATGTATTTTTAATGACTGCCTAACATCTTAAAAATATTTCTTCTCCCCAAATACATCCTACACTTCTGGCAACAGAGCTCTGAAAATCTCCCCCACTAGCACTTTCCAGCCCTCCCCAAGTCTTCTCTAATATCTAGTCCATACAACTTCTATTTTTTTCTTTTTGCCCATGTTTCTCCAACTTGGAATCTCCAGATTATTTACTTTTTTTTTTTCGAGACAGGTTCTCACTCTATCACCAAGGCTGGAGTTCAGTGGCGTGATTACGGCTCACTGCAATCTCTGCCTCCTGGGCTCACGCAATCCTCCCACCTCAGCCTCCCAGGTCACTGGGAATACAGGTGTACACTCCCATGCCTGGTTAATCTTTTGGTTTTGTTTATGTAGAGATGGGGTTTTGCCATGCTGCCTAGGCTGGTCTCAAACTCCTGGCCTCCAGCAGTCTACCTGCCTTGCCCTTCCAAAGTGTTGGGATTACAGGCGTGAGCCACCGCACCTGGCTTTATTTCCTTTTTTTAATTTCCCCTTGTGGATTCTCTACAACAAAGGAAACCTAGGAGCTGTAACATGAAGAGCTTTCCTCCCTTAGAAACTGAGCATAGTAAGGGGAGATTGTGAATGTTTGTCCTTGTTACACTTTTCCCAAGGAAGTAATTGAAAATCTCTCCAAACAGAATCTTCGTATTTGATTACCATCAGAGACGACTTTTCTTCCAGTTCAGTCTTTATCCTTTTCCTTTTGAGGTAAGTTTAATTACTTTTTTTTGGCATCCTGGAGGTCCTGCCAGGTCGAGCTTGACTGAATTAATTATGATTCCTTCTCACAGACTTCAGAGCCAGGGAGTGGCAGATATGCCACAGTTTCTGCCCTACATAATATGAAAATGAGGATATGCTCGCCAAGCGGTTATCTTTGTGTTTGCAGACTGCTGCTGCCTGACCTTCTTTCTTTGCAGCTTGAAGCAAACCCAGGACACACAGAGCCTCCCAATGTTTGGAGCTAGCCCTTTAGGTTTCATTTCGCGTGTCTGTGGGTTTCCAAAATGCCAGGGTATGAGTAGCTACTCAGTGTTACCCTACTTCTAACTCATCCTGTTCAGCTGAAAGCAAAGTAGTGGGTGCAGTCTTGTAACTGAACTTTTCGGAGGGAGGCCCTCTTCAGGTTTCAGACCTTGCTCATCCAGACCACTGGGATCTTGCGCATCCTGGGTCCGTCTTGTATTTGGAATCACTTCTCTCCCAAAGATCTCCACCAAAATCCTCCATCTGAGCTTTATCATGTGATATGCTTTGGCTGTGTCCGCACCTAAATCTCATCTCGAATTGTAGCTCCCATAATTCCCATATGTTGTGGGAGGGACATAATTGGAGATAATTAAATCATGGGGGCGGTTTCCCTCATACTGTTGTTGTAGTAGTAAGTCTCACGAAATCTACTGGCTTTATAAGGGGAAACCCCTTTCGCTTGGCGTTCATTTCTCCCTTGTCTGCTACCATGTAAGACGTGCCTTTCACCTTCTGCCATGATTGTGAGGCCTCCTCAGCCACATGGAACTGTGAGTACCTTAAACCTCTTTTTCTTTGTAAATTACCCAGTCTCGGGTATGTCCTTATTAGCAGTATGAAAACGGACTAATGTATCATGTAAGCTTGCTTTTGGAGAACAGATACAGTAAGCTTTTCCTCTCCCTCAGATCAGCTGTACCAACACTGAGAATTCTGCAGATCATAACGTAGTCCAGGATGACTGAATACATCTTGACTATAAATTAGGATTACAGGCCCTTCATCTAGATGAGATGTTCTCAGCACTAGCTGCATATTAGACTCACCTGGGATCCTTTAAAAATTCCTCTTTGCAGGACTCAGGCCAGGCCAATTGAAGGTGAATTTCTTGGGGATAGGGCAGGCATCAGTATAAAAAGTTCCCCAGGTGACTCCGTGCAGCCGAGGTTGAGAGCTGCTGCTCCTGGTGCCTCTGGCTCTTCTAGCCTCGCTGGCTTCTTCCCCAGTAGGTGACTGCTGTGATTATTGTTCCAGTCTGAAGAAATACGGGGTGCCCTTTCTCCCTTCTCACCAACCTCTGCTGATAAATTGGGCCTACGAATTTCAGCATTTGTCCATTCTGCTATTCTCTCTAGGGGTAAGATGCAGCCCTCAAAAACCAAAACCAATTTTGGTGACCTAAGATTCATGAACAACTCTCACGTGGGAGTCACTTAATTGATGTTCACTTCTTGGGGCTTCCACCTGTTTACCATTTCATTGGCGCCTCTAATCACAGACCAAGCATTCGGAACTGGTACTTTAAGAGGTACTTCTAATTTGTTTCTGGTAAGCTTATGTTGTCACAAGCCTCACAGAGGCTGCTAAGTCCCAGGGAGCTGATGGCACTGGTGGAGCTCAATAGGACCCTGAGTGAGTGCAGGCATGTTGGTCATTGATCCCCTGTCCCCATGCAGGAGCAACTTCAATTTCTTAAGAAACTGGCCGTCTTGCCAAGTGCAGTGGCTCACAACTGTAATCCCAGCACTTTGGGAGGCCAAGGCGGGCGGATCACTTGAGATCAGGAGTTCAAGACCAGCCTGGGCAATATAACAAACCCTGTCTCTACTAAAAATACAAAAATTAGCTGGCTGTGGTGGTGTGCACCTGTGGTCTCACCTAATCGGGAGGCTGAGGTGGGAGGATCACTTGAGCCCAGAAGGTCAAGGCTGCAGTGAGCCTGGGTCGTGCCACTGCACTCCAGCCTGGGTGAACAGAGTGATACTGTGTCTCAAAAAAATAAGGCTGGGCATGGTGGCTCACACCTGTAATCTCAGCGCTTTGGGAGGCTGAGGCTGGCCGATGACCTTGAGGTCAGAAGTTCGAGACTAGCCTGGCCAATATGGTGAAACCCCGTCTCTACTAAAAATACAAAAAAAATGAACTGGGTGTGGTAGCATGTGCTTATGATACTAGCTACTTGGGAGGCTGAGGCAGGAGAATCGCTTGAACCTGGGAGGCCGAGGTTGCAGTGAGCCAGGATCGCGCCACTGCACTCCAGCCTGGGTGACAGAGTGAGACTCCATCTCAAAATAAATAAATAAATAAATAAATAAAGGAATTGGTCATTGGTGGAGATCAGGTTTTAAAAAGACAACAGATTTTCTCCATTTGGCAGACTTACATAATATCACATATGTTTTGATTTCTCTGTGGCATATACAGTTCAAACAGCATATTCTCCCCAAATGTAGCACTCTGATACCAGATTTCATAATGTCTCTCTCTTGGGCTATCTGGGGCTAATGTCAGAATTACCATGGCCTAGGGCTGGGCAACTCCTGTTTTTGACATCATTGTTGTTGAAACGTGGTGAAAATGTTTTCAAGTTCAGGTTTCGCATGAAAGATTTGTTTTTGTTTTTTAAATAAGGCACGATCTCATTGTGTTGCCCAGGCTAGAGTGCAGTGGTAAGAGCATGGCTAACCACAGCCTTGACCTCCAGGACTCAAGTGATTTGCCTGCGTCAGTCTTCCAAGTAGCCGGGACTATAGGTGTGCAACACCATGCTGGGCTAATTTTTTATTATTTTGTTTGTAGAGGTGAGGTTTCACCATGTTGCCCAGGCTGGTCTTGAACTCCTGGGCTCAAGTGATCCTTCCGCCTCAGCCTCCCAAAGTGTTGGGATTACAGGCATGAGCCACCACACCCGGTGAGCATGCAAGTTTTAATTTGAAGTCCAGTTGAATATCACACCTTAAAACTCAAAGATGGTTTATAGCACTCCAAATGTAGCCCAGGCCCTATGCCCCTTGCTTTGTTGGAGAAGGAACAGGACAGTCAATAACTATCTTTTCCTGTCCTTGTCTTCTACTTGGGAAAAAGCAAAGTTTTCTGGGTGATTAGAGAGGTAAAAGGTGTAGCATGCCCATACCCTCAGCCAAGGAAACACACAAAGTTGGTTCTTTTTTTTTTTTTTTGAGATGGAGTCTTGCTCTGTTGCCCAGGCTGAAGTGCAGTGGTGCGATCTCGGCTCACTGCAACCTCCACCTCCTGGGTTCAAGCAATTATTCTGCCTCAGCTTCCCAAGTAGGTGGGACTACAGGTACGCACCATTACACCTGGCTAATTTTTATATTTTTAGTAGAGACGGGGTTTCACCATGTTGGCCAGGATGGTCTCAATCTCTTGACCTCAGGATCTGCCCAACTCAGCCTCCCAAAGTGCTGAGATTACAGGCCTGAGCCACAGCGCCTGGCCACAAAGTGGTTCTTTCCTTCGTCATCTGTACCATATGGAGTCTAAAGAAAATCTTGGAAGGTTGTCCGTTGTCCATTCAACTCATCTTATGTCCAGTCCTCCAGCCAGTAGAGAGTGACCTCCTTGAACCATTTCCTTCCCATCTTTGCCCTTTTCCCCATATTCCTTAGTCTTTTTATCTTCTATACTCTTTCATCTTCCTGTCTCCTCTTCTGTCACGGACTGTCGGTTACATTATACCTCATCCACTTCCCCGCTTGGATGGGGGTGAGGAGAAAAACCTTTAAGGGTCCTGAAGGTGGAAGTCAACAGTAGAAGAGTTTATTGTGATGCTGTGGCCTGTGGGTGAAATCGTTACAAAGCAATCAGACATTAATGTGAAGGAGAACTTCCTGTTGGTGTATATGTTGAACTTAATTATGCTGAAAGAGTTCATGTCTCTTTCTTAGCATTTAATTAGGTTTTTTTTTTTTTTTTGAGATGGGGTCTTGCTATGTTGCCCAGGCCGTTTCAAACTCCTGGCCTCAAATGATCCTCCCATCTTGGCCTCCCAAAATGCTGGGATTACAGGCGTGATTAGTTACATTTTTAAAAAGCCCTCTTATCACCTCCATCTCGAGATATGGCGGGCTCCTCAAGGTGGGGTGGAAAGAAAAAAAAAAAACACACAAAACTATCCCTCCATAAGTACCAGAAGAAATGCTGCTATTTCTTGTGTTAGTTGAGCTTGGTGCCTGTCTTTCATGGCAATGGATTTCTTCAGTTCTTCTGTGGTTTTTGTCTGTGCACTCGTGTTGCTGTGTGAGAACTCCTGCTTGTGTGGCTGTGGATGCTGGCTCTGATGTTGAAGCTTGTTTTGAGGATTAAGGGGTCAAGTGGAGCGGGGGATGTTAGGCTGCCTCTGTCTGTGGGGGAATGCTGGTTCCGGGGCAGTTTGAAGCAGAGAGTAAGCACAAGATCTTAGAGAAAATGGGATGGAGGCCGGGCACAGTGGCTCACGCCTGTAATCCCAGCACTTTGGGAGGCTAAGGTGGGCAGATCACGAGGTCAGGAGTTTGAAACCAGCCTGACCAACATGGTGAAACCCCGTCTCTACTAAAAATACAAAAAGTTAGCCAGGCGTGGTGGTGCGTGCCTCTAATCCCAGCTACTCAGGAGGCTGAGGCAGGAGAATTGCTTGAACCCGGGAGGTGGAGGTTACAGTGAGCTGAGATCGTGCCACGTACTCCAGTCTGGGTGACAGAGCAAGACTCCATCTCAAAAAAAAAAAAGAGAGAAAGAAAGAAAAAATGTGATTGGGAGAGAGAGAATTCCACATGTAGTCTTCAAATTAACCACCCGGAAGATTGCTCCATGACCCACTCACGCTCTATCTGTTGTTCTCCAGTTTTTCCAGTCTCCTTCCTCAGTTCCCTCTTGGGTTATTGTCACCTTCTATTTTTCCTTCGAGAATTCCTCAAATCTTTTGGTTAGCAGCGTTTGGCTTTCTAGTGGTATTATACATAAATAATTAAAAAATTTTTTTCCTGTGATTTCAGTCATTTGGAAGGGATTTAGGGGCATGTGATCTGTTTGACATTTGTATCTAAATACCAGGAGGCTGGCTTGGAAGGGAGCAAGCTCCCCACTGTGACAGGCTTCTATGTTTAAGTAGAAGGGAGATGGAGAATATTTAAGTCTGTGACAGGGAATTACTCTACATTGATGAATTTCAAAAGTTTTTCACTGTGACCTGTAAGAATTACATTTTACATAGAAGTTCATTCATGATGCACACAGGTAACTGAGACAAGAGTTTCATTAAACACTGTTTACTCTATGTGTAATCCATTGAGATTTCTTTTTTGTTTTGAGTCAGGGTCTCTGTCGCCCAGGCTGGAGTGAAGTTGCATAATTATAGCTCACTACAGTCTCTGCCTCCCAGGCACAAGTGATCCTCCCACCTCAGCCTTCTGAGTAGCTGGAACTACAGGCGTACACCATCATGCCTGGCTAATTTTTGTATATATATATATTTTTTTTGTAGAGACAGGGTTTCCCCATGTTGCCCACCTGGGATTACAGGTGTGAGCCACCGTACCCGGCAGGATCATATGGCAATTCTATGTTTAACTTTTTAAAAACCACCATAGTGGGCCAGGCATGGTGGCTCATGCCTGTAATCCCAGCACTTTGGGAGGCCAAGGCAGGTGGATCACCTGAGGTCAGGAGTTTGAGACCAGCCTGACCAACATGGTGAAACCCCAACTCTACTAAAACTACAAAGATTAGCTGGGCGTGGTGGTGCATACCTGTAATCCCAGCTACTCAGGAGGCTGAGGCAGGAGAATCACTTGAACCCGGGAGGCGGAGGCTGCAGTGAGCTGAGATCGCACCACTGCACTCCAACCTGGGTGACAGAGTGAGACTCCGTCTCAAAAAACAAACAAAAGAAAACAAAACAATACAAAACACACACCCACACCACCCCACACACCCCATACTGTTTTCCACAGCAGCTGCAACATTTTACATTCCTACCAGCAATATACAAGGGTTCCAATTTCTCCACATCCCCAAAATACTCGTTGTTTTCCGTTTTTTTTTTTTTTTGATATAACCATCCTGGTGGGTATGAAGTGGTGTCTCATTGTGGTTTTAATTTGCATTTCCCTGATGACTAATAATGTTGAGCACCTTTTCACGTGCTTTTTGTCAATTCGTAAGTCTTCTTTGGAGAAACATCTACTTAAGTCCTCTGTTGGGTCATTTGCTTGTTTGTTCTTAAATTGTAGGAGTTCTTTATATTTTTGGCTATTAAACCCTCATCATGTATGATTTGCAAATACTTTCCCCCATTTTATGGGTCATCTTTTCACTTTCTTGTTAGTATCCTCTGAAACATGCAAGCTTTTAATTTCGATGAAGTTCAATTTATCTATTTTTTCTTTTGTTTCCTGTGCTTTTGGTGACCTATTTAGATAAATGAACGTCTTCATGAAATACAATAGAAAAATCACAATGTGGCCAGGCATAGTGGTTCATGCCTGTAATCCCAGCACTTTGAGAGGCCAAGTTGGGTGGATCGCTTGAGCTCAAGAGTTTTGATCCATGTTACAACATGAATGAACATTGAAAATGTTGTGTTAAGTGAAACATGCCAGATGTAAAAGGACAAATAATATCCACTTATAAGAAACATCTGGAATAGGCAAATTCCTAGAGATGGAAGACAGTAGGATAGAGGTTATCAGGGGCTGGGGAAAGAAAGAATGGGAAGCTATTGCCTATGCTACAGCTTTTGCTTGGGATGATGAAAAAGCTCTGGAAATAGATAGTGGTGATAGTTAAACAACATTTTTTTTTTTTTGAGACCGAGTCTTGCTCTGTTGCCCAGGCTGGAGTGCAGTGGAGCTATCTCTGCTCACTGCAACCTCTACCTCCCAGGTTCAAGTGATTCTCCCATCTCAGCTTCCGAGTACTGGGATTACAGCACCTGGCATCATGCCCGGTTAATTTTTGTATTTTTGTAGAGACGGGGTTTCACCATGTTGGCCAGGCTGGTCTTGAACTCCCCACCTCAGGTGATCTGCCCGTCTCGGCCTTGAAAAATGCTTGGATTACAGGTGTGAGCCACTACGGCTGGCCTAAACAACATTTTAAATGTACATAATGCCACAGAATGGTACACTTAAACTGATTACAGTGATATATTTTAGGTTATGTGCATTTTACCATTTACCAAGAAAAATTGTGATATAAATTTACTGATCACAATCCACCAAGTTATTTTGATCCACGAATAAGTCACGTACAATAGGTAGAAAAGCACTGCTAGATGATCTTTAATAACAGCCTAGATATTTTAACCTTATGAAGAAAGGATTAAAAGTTATAAATTGATGCATTGTGAATGGCACAGCCATGTTTTTTTGGAAGTATAATATTTTCTTAGGCACAAATGATCACATGTTTAATTTATCAGTTGTGATGCCAACTTAAGGAACCCTTAGTGTACAGTGACTTCTCTCTTAGTAAAACATCCTGGCTTAAGGGCAAAAACATTACATGTTGTTATAATTCACCACCATATGTGTCAAAATCCAATGCAACAAAATTTAAAAAAGAAAATCCTATAAATCACTTAGGAATTGTAACAGAACAGAAATTGATCATTATTAATTTTTAAAAGAACAATTGCATAATATGCAAAAATTCCCTATTAACAAGGATATTTGATTGGCTGCTGAAATCTTTATTCCCAGGGTCTGTTGTGTTAGGTGCTGTTCTCAAGGGGATGGGGACCCTTGTTCACAGCGATGGGTGCCACCTACTGGATTTACTAATATTTTCTCTGACAACATCAGAAATGCTCTTTCAGGACCCTTGGAAACGAGTATTCCCTTCCTTCCCTTCCCCTATCCCACTGGCCCCATGTTAACCCAGCTGGAATGGAGCACAGAACTCCCATGGGGCTATGGCAGGCAGCTTCTGACCTGGATCCCCTGAGTGTGGGCTGCATTAGTGACTTCCTTCTAATGAACAGAATAGGATAAAAATGATGGGATGTCCCATTTGAGATTAGATTACACAAGACTGTGACTTTTTTTTTTTTTTTTTGGAGACACGATGGTGCTCTGTCACCCAGGCTGGAGTGTACTGGCACTGTTACGGCTCACTGTAGCCTCTATCTCCTGGGCTTACGCCATTCTCCCTAATAGCTGAGACTACAGGTGCATGCCACCACTCACGGCTCATTTTTGTATTTTTTGTAAAGACCGGGTTTTGCCATGTTGGCCAGGCAGAGCTCAAACTCTGGACCTCAAGTGATCCATCCACCTCGGCCTTCCAAAGTGCTGAGATTACAGGCGGGAGCCACCATGCCCTGCCAACACTGTGGCTTCTGTCTCGATTGCAAACTGTTTCTCTCTGATGCCTCTCACGTGCTTGTTCTGAGGAAGCCAGCTACCATGCAGTCAACCATCTAATGTAGAGGTTCACATGGCCAGGAACTGAGAGCAGCTTCTGGCCAACAACCAGCAAGAAACTGACGCCCCCAGAGGAATCAAGGCCCTTAGTCCAACAGCTCATGAGAAACAGAATCCAGCCAATGACCACGAGGGTGAATTTGCAGACAGATCCATCCCCTGTGAAACCTTCAGATGAGCCACAGCCCTGGAGAACACTCTGATTGCAGCCCTGGGAGAGACCCTGATTCCTGCAGCATAGAAGGTATGAGAAAAGAAATTTTTTTTTTTTGAGACGGAGTTTCACTCTTGTCACCCTGGCTGGAGTGCAATGGCTCGATCTCGGCTCACCGCAACCTTCGCCTCTCCGGTTCAAGTGATTCTTCTACCTCAGCCTCCTGGGTACCCAGGATTACAGGCATGGGCCACCACGCCCAGCTAATTTTTTTGTATTTTTAGTAGAGACAGGGTTTCTCCATGTTGGTCAGGCTGGTTTTGAACTCCTGACCTCAGGTGATCTGCCTGCCTTGGTCTCCCAAAGTGCTGAGATTACAGGCGTGAGCCACCACGCCCTGCCAGAAATGTGTTGTTTTGACCCATTAGGTTTTAGGATAATTTGTTATGCAGCAGTAGGTAACTAATTCAGGAGCCCAAACTCACTCATTTTGATGGATTTTCAAAAACTTTAGAAGTTTCTGTTTGAATTCGGCTTTGTAAGTGTCAGTAAAAGCTTTCTACTATGCTTGCCTGTTTAGCCTGTTAGACCTTGTCTTCCCAGAGGAATAATTCTGGAAACTTCTGGGGCCACTCAGTCTGTAGTCCTGCAGGGAGGATGTCACAAAAGGTGAATCTTGATCATATACCATGTGAGTGAGTGTTTGAAAGTTAGGTATACTTTCCAGAGTAACATGCATTATTTTTTATCATTAATTTTCTGTTGCAAGAGTATAACATGAATACATTCTCCTTATGAAAATAAGTATGTTATAAATAGAGTCCTCTTTGACAGTAACTTGATCTAGTTTCCTCTCCTCCCCACCCCTCCCCACCCTCAGTATGAGTTTGGAGTAAATCTTTCCAGGCCTAAAAAAAAATTACATAAACACACATGTGTTTGTTTTTGCAAAAATGATACTCTCCTTCCATATCATTCACTTTTTTCATTCCTCAATTTTTCCACTCAACCATCTCATCCAGTTTTGAAATCCCTGTTGATACATGTGGATCTAGTTCATGCCTAGCTATAAAAAATGAAAACTTATCTCTTTTCCCACTGATGACTTCTAGGTTGTTTCCAGATTGTCATTTTTCTCCACAGTGCTACAGTGAACACTGCCTACTTGTCCATGTCAGAGTGTCCTTTTCTAGGGAAGACACCTAAGAGAGGAAATGTTGGGGAGGAGAAATCATGTGAACATTTTTAAGTCTTAGAGACACTGCCAAATTGCTCACCAAAATGCCCGTGCCAATTTATACTTCCTGCAGTAATGAAATTGCCTGTTTGCCTCGATCATTGCCAGAATGTCATAGTTTCCAGTCTGGCAGGTGAAAATGATCTCTCGTTGTTTCAGTTTGCATTCCCCTGGTTATTAGTGAGGTTGAAACCCTTTTCATATATTAATTGGCAGGTTCTCTTTTTCCAGGGCTCCTATGAGAGGAGTTTTGTGTGTCTGTGTGGGGGCCGGGGGTGGGGATCGTATCTGAGCGTTCGTGCCAACTACTTGGGGGAGTTGCATACCAGTTCTGAGAACATCAGCTGCCGTGGCTGATGGCACTGGGGGCGATTGTGAGAAACTGAGATCACATACAGCCTCTCCCTCTGGGGTGAGGAGGGGCCACTGCTTTCAGCGAGGTCACTAGTCTAGAGAGAGCCACTGGGGTTATGCAGTCCACGAAGTGCTTGCTCAAACCACGGGGTGAAGGCAGTGACAATAGGGTTAGAACATTGGCTGGACCAATGGCCTCCAATCGGTGCAAAATCAAAATAGGTTGCTGTTGCACCGTGGGGGTAGGGCAGAGGATGGCTGGAACTCAGGGGGCTCCCCTAGGTAAAAGTTAATGGAATACCACTGAATGCCCAAACAGGCAGGACCAACAAGGGCATAGACCCTCAGGAAGTAAAGCTTGGGACACCTCATACTAGCAAGGCAGGAGGAATTTGGATTGTATGAGGGAGTACAGAAACCTCAGAGCTACTTGGAAACACAAAGACTGTTGCTGATCCTCAAATTTTCTTCCTTGCTAAATATGTACGTTTATATATTTTAAAGAATTTCTCATCTCTTTGACTGGCTCCTTTCCCCTCAATATGGATAAACTTGCTATTTAGACCATAGGTTACAGAATTGTGATGGAATTAAAAGAGGCACAGGTCTGATCCAAAGATCTTTATCTCGGAGTTGGGTGCAGAAATGGAGGAGACTTGGGTGTGTCTCTCTTTGGGACATGTGGGAATATTTTATGTTACAAGGGGAAAAAAAATCGCATTATTTTAGGCAACAGACTTTTGGAAAGTATATCTATGGGAAGATATGTCCAAAGGGATGGACGGTTTTGTTGAGGGAGGTGGTTCTACCCACATCCATTCATCCTACCTGATAGCATGCATGATTACCTCTGGGCAGTTACCTAGGTGTGTACCATCTTGGTGGAATGATAAATCGAGGATCTGGCAGAACTCTCACTACAGAAATGAAGAGGCCCCTGAAGGCACCATCTGCCAGATTCTTCCTCTAATCTCTTCAACAGAGCCAAGGTGCCAGCATGTTGCCTAAAGTATGCGAGGGTGACTCACTCCTCCGGAACTTTTAATCCTTTAATCCTAAACGGAGCTGAGCGAGTCTGTTCATTCCAGAGGCAGTGCTGGGAAAGATTGTCAAACCACGGAGACTTTCTGGAACTCTCTGATTCTGTTTCGTTTCATTGGCTGAATCTACTACAATTTATTTTTCTCTATCGACATCTGGGGCTATCTCGAATACCACCGCTAGGAACATTCTTACACTTCTCTTTTGGTGCACATGTTCACACATTTTTCTTGGGCATGTACCCAGGAGTAAAACTGATGGGCTGTAGTGGTAAGAGAGAAAGTCTAATGTTAATTGGCATTTTTGCTTACTTCACAGATAATGCAAGGACTCTAGGACATTTATACCCTCTTCTGACCTATATGCCATTATAGCTGTGTATATTAAGCCTTCTAAGACATGATTTTCATCATATTGTACAGTATTAATTTAGAACAGCCCATATATTTACAGTTTCAGTTGCTCTTCCTTCCTTTCTGCAAATATAAACTTTCATCTGGGATCACCTTCTTTCTGCCTGAAGGATACCTTTTAGTATTTCCTTGAAGGAATTTTGTCAGCCTTTTGTCTGAAAATATTTTTATTTCACCTTTAATTTTGAAGGTTATTTACATTGAATATATAATTTGGGACAGGCAGTTATTTTCTCTCAACACTTTGAAGATCTCATTTTATTTCCTTCAAACTTGTTCTCTTGGGAACTAGCTGTCCTGGTGCTCCTTTGAAGGCATTGCCTTTGTGTGTGTGTGTGTGTGTGTGTGTGTCGTCTTTTAAGATTTGTTTCTTCGTTAGCAGTTTGACTATGATGTACCTAGCCATGATTTTATTTGTATTCATCCTGCTTTAGATTAATAGTGATTCTTAAATATATGGCTCATAAGTTTCATTTGTTTCAGAAAATTGTCAACCATTATCTCCAAAATACTGTTTTTATTCCACTTTGTCTCTTATTTCCTGCTGGAACTCCGATTAGCCTTAGTTAGATCTAGTCATTGTAACCCATGTTTCTCACACTGTTTTCTTCTTTTTTTTCTTCTGTACTTTGTCATGGATGTTTTTCTCCTCATCTATTTTCTAATTCATCAGTTATTTCTTTAGCTGTGCATAATATACTGTTAAACCCATTGATCAATTTCAGTTACTGTATTTTTTTGTTCTCAGTTTTCACTTGATTCTTTTCATCATTTCTAATTTTTTGCCAAAACTTAAAATCTTTTTTTTTTTTTTGAGATGGAGTCTTACTCTGTCACCCAGGCCAGAGTGCAGTGGGGGTGTTATCAGCTCACTGCAACCACTGACTCCTGGGCTCAAGTGATTCTCCTGCCTCAGCCTCCTGAGTAGCTGGGATTACAGGCCTTTGCCACCATGCCTGGCTAATTTTTGTATTTTTAGTAGAGGCAGGGTTTTGCCATGTTGGCCAGGCTGGTCTCGAACTCCTGACTTCAAGTGATCCACCCACCTTGGCCTCTCAAAGTGTTGGGATTATAGGCATGAGCCACTGTGTCTGGCCTAATTTTTTTCTTTTAAGTCTTTGAACATATTAACCACAGTAATTTTTAAATTGAAATCTAATAACCTCATTTTGTGAATCTCTGTGGTTCTTCTATTGTCTAGTTTTCTTCTTTTTACTTCTCATTTATTCTCAGCCTCCCGAGTAGCTGGGATTATAGGCGGGCACCGCCATGCCTGGCTAATTTTATGTTTTTAGTAGAGATGGAGTTTCACCATGTTGTCCAGGCTGGTCTTGAATTCCTGACCTCAGGTGATCCGCCCACCTCGGCCTCCCAAAGTGCTGGGATTACAGGTGTGAGCCACCTCATCCAGCCTTCTCATTTATTCTTGAAGGACATTTTCACTAAGTGTAGATTGTTAGGTTGACTGTTATTTTCTTTGAGCTCATTGAAATTATGTTTTCATTATTTTTGTCAAAAAGTCCACTGTTTCTTCTTTGTAGGTAATATTACTTTGTTTTATGACTGTTTTAAAATTTTTAGTTTTGAAGACATTTTCCTTCAGTTTTGATGTGATGTATTAGGTATGGATTTCATTCTTTTTAGAAAATCCTGCTTGGGATGCATTGGGCGTCTGGAATCTATGGATCAGTGTCTTTTAACTCCGCTTTTATCACTTGCAAATATGCCTCTATCTAATTCTTGCTCTCTTCCGTCTGGAACTCCAACTACATATATGTTAAACTTCTCACGGTATTTCCCATGTTAACTTCTCTTTCATATTTTGTTTTTGTCTGTATGCCAAATTCTGGATAATGTTTTCTGAACCATTTTCCAATTGGCCATTCTTTCTTCATTTCTGTGTTATTTCTTGTTAAACCTATCCATTGAATTTTCAGTTTTGCTTACTGTTTTTTTTAATTTCTAGAAGTTCTGTTTTGTTTTTCCAAGTATTTGGGATCATCTTTTTATACAAAAGTATCTGTTTGTTTTTCCAAGTATTTGGGGTCATCTTTTTTTAACAAAGTAAACTTTAGATTTTAGAATAGTTTATTTTATTTATTTATTTTGAGATGGAATCTCTCTCTGTTGCCTAGCCTGGAGTACAGTGGCATGATCTTAGCTCACTGCAGCCTCTGCCTCCAGGGTTCAAGCAATTCTCCTGCCTCAGCCTCTCAAGAAGCTGGGATTACAGGCATGTGCTCCCACACCCAGATAATTTCTGTATTTTCAGTAGAGATGGGAGTTTCACCATGTTGGCCAGGCTGGTCTCAAACTCCTGACCTCAGGTGATCCACCCACCTTGGCTTCCCAAAGAGAATAGTTTTAAATAGACAGAAAAGTTGCAAAGATAGTACAGAGAGTTCAAGCTGCAAAGATAGTACAGAGTTCCCATATTCCCTGGCTTCAGTCTTGCCTATTGTCAACATCTTACATTATTGTGGTACATCTGTTGCAACTAACAAGCCAATACTGATATTAAGTAAATTCCTGACTTTATTCATATTTCATTAGCTTCCCACAATGTCTTTTCTCTGTTCCACGATCCCTCCCGGATATCATGTTATGTGTAGTCATCATGTCTTCTTAGCCTCCTCTAGACTGCGACAGTTCCTCACACTTCACCTGTTTTTGGTGACCTTGATTGTTTCGAGGAGTACTGGTCATGTATTTTGCAGACTATTCCTCAAATTAAGCTTGTCTGATATTTTTCTCATGGTTAGACTAGGGTTACAGGTTTTCAGGAAGAAGACCACAGAGGCGATGTGCCCTCATCACATGACATCAAGGATACATGCTATCAATGTGACTTGTCACTGATTACCTGGCCAAGATGGTGTTTGCAAGGTTTCTCCACTGTTATTTTTCACCCCAGTCCCTTAATGCTGTCCTCATTGGAAGGAAAACTCTAAGGACAGCCCACACTTAAGGTGTGGGGAGTTAAGCTTCACTTCCTTGGGGAGTGCATGTCTACGTAAATTATGTAGAATTCTTCTATATAGGAGAATGTCTATTCTGCCTGATTTCATTTATTAATTTTTTTCAATTGTTTATATTATGGTGGGGTCATGTTTTTTTTTTTTTTTTTTTTTGACAGAATCTCTGACACCCAGGCCAGAGTGCAGTGGCACCATCTCAGCTCACTGTAACCTCCACCTGTTGGTCTCGATCTCTTGACCTTGTGATCCACCCGCCTCAGCTTCCCAAAGTGCTGGGATTACAGGCGTGAGCCATGGTGACTGGCCTGTGGTTCCTTTTATTGGAGAATAGTATTAGACACCAAGAAGGGTCACTGCTTAGAGTTTTTTCTTCTTGCAGATATTTTAAATCATGTATTTTATTCTTTAAATAAAGTAAGCATTTAAAAAATTGGTCTTAGCCGGGCGCGGTGGCTCATGCCTGTAATCCCAGCACTTTGGGAGGCCAAGGCAGGCAGATCACCTGAGGTCAGGAGTTCAAGACCAGCCTGGCCAACATAGTGAAGCCCCGTCTCTACTAAAAATATAAAAATCAGCAGGGCGTGGTGGCACATGACTGTAATCCCAGCTACTTGGGAGGCTGAGGTGGGAGAATCACTTGAACCCAGGAGGCGGACGTTGCAGTGAGCTGAGATCATGCCACTGCACTCCAGCCTGGACAACAGAGTAAGACTCCATCTTAAAAAATATTAGTGTCTGTCTGAAGTTTTGGTATGTCTGTTGCTGTAGTCTGTTGTTTCAACTGGTTCCCACTCATGGTGCCTTGTTCTCCCATATGTTTGGTCATTTATTTATTATTGATTTTAAAAAAAATAGAGACAGGATCTTGCTCTGTCATCCAGGCTGGAGTGCAGTGGGATGATCATAGCTCATGGCAGCCTCCAACTCCTGGGCTCAAGGAATCCTCCTGAGTAGCTGGGACCACAGGGATGCACCACCACCTGCCTGGCTAATTTTATTTTATTTTTGGTAGAGATGAGGTCTTGTTATGTTGCCCAGGCTGGTCTCCAACTCCTGGGCTCAAGCGAACCTCCTACCTCAGCTTCCTAAAGCACTTACAGGCATGAGCCAGTATTTTTTACTTTATACTGGTTGCTGTACCTGAGAAATTATTCTGGAGATTCACTGAAGCCAAACGTGAAGCTGCTCGTTGCAAAAAGATTTTTCATTTACGTTTTCTTCTTGGGTTACTCCCCATCTGGGACCATTTTAGATGAGGATACAATTCTAACTTCTCTGAACTACCCAGACTCTGTGAACCTGTGCTGCAGATTCAAGCAAAGTTCAGCTTCATGGTCACAAGATTTTTTTCCTTTCCTTTTCTTCCTGCTCCAAATATTACCAAGCCAGTGCACCCCCAGCTTAGCCTGTAAAAGGCCTCCTATTATCTCCTCCACCTTGGGCAGGCCCTGGCATTGTTTTATGTCCAAATTTTCTCATTAATCCACTAAAATGGAAGCATAAGTGTTTCTTATTAGCATACCACCTTGGGGTAAGCTTGATTTTGTGCTTTGAAATTATCTTTCTGTAGGCTCCTGCTTTTTTCTTGGAGTTTAGCCTGGAATTTACTTACTTTTTCATTAACTTTTTTAATGCTCTTAAGATTTAAAATTTTTTATTTTTTTTAATTTTTATTTATTTATTTTTTTTAAGAATGAAAGAGATAAAGAAAGAGGAAGAGATTTTAGAAAAAGAGAGAAAAGGAGAAACAGCAAAAGAAAAAAATGAAAGAGAAAGAGGAAGAGATTTTAGAAAAAGAGAGAAAAGGAGAAAGAAAGAAACAGCAAAAGAAAGAAAAAATGAAAGAAAGAAAGAGGAAGAGATTTCAGAAAAAGAGAGAAAAGGAGAAAGAAAGAAACAGCAAAAGAAAGAAAAAAGAATGAAAGAGAGAAAGAGGAAGAGAAAGAAGGAGAGAGAATGGGATTCTTGTTTTATTGCCCAGGCTAGAATGCAGTCTAAAAATGGGTATTAAAAACCTCTTTTATGCCAATAATTGTGCTTAACAATG
>CAUYQU010034000.1:0-38079 GCA_963574635.1 Cheracebus regulus
CTTTCTCTTTCATTTTTTTCTTTCTTTTGCAGTTTCTTTCTTTCTCCTTTTCTCTCTTTTTCTAAAATCTCTTCCTCTTTCTTTCTCTTTCATTTTTTCTTTCTTTTGCTGTTTCTTTCTTTCTCTTTTTCTCTAAAAAAAAAAAAAAACTGAGGACATACTTTTCCTTAAGAACAATGTAGTATTATAATACTTTTACAAATTCAGATTATCAGATCAATGGATATTTCAGTGTCTTAGTACAACCTATTGTAATGTTTAATAATTTATTATATAGTTTCTCTAACAAATTGTAATCTGTCTTTTGAATAAGTGCTTCCAGAGACAAGAGACTTTATTACATCTTAAGACAAGCCATTTTATTGTTAGATAACCCAAAACATAAGGAATATATCTTGTGATAATATTTTTGCCTTTACTACTTTTTTACTCATTAGTTCTAATTCTCTGTCTTGTGGGGAGATAGTAAGTTTATAGCTTTCATAGACAAATATTTAAATGTTTAGGTAGGAATCATTTTTCCTCATCCTAGGCAAAAGACACCATCAACTGTTTTACAGACAACACATTTTCATACCTTTGTCAACTAAGAGTCTTCTATTCTGAGTGCATGCCAGTTCTTCAAAAAAAAAAAAAGTGCGTATTATAATCTATATACCACATTCTGTGTAATTTAGATTTCTTACAAGATTCTTATATCATTTGTACAAAAAAGAAAAAGAAAATTAAAATGTTCCCAGATCTGAACTGTTCAGTCATTGTTATTATGCATAGTTCATTTATGGACTCAACAGAGATACACTTTCCACAGTGAGCACTGCTGGTTAATAATTATTGCATATTTACTATGCACCACACCTGTCTCTACACATAATTTATTTAATCCTCACTGTAATTCTGTGAGGTACATGCTATTTTCACTATTTAACACATGAAGAAAATAAGCCACAGAGCTATAAAGTACCTTACCCTATATTACATGGTCTGTACTGAATCTTAGTACCAAAACAGAGACTCAAACTTGGGCAGCCTTAACCACTATACTAGATATACTAAGTTGCTCTTTTGTGAGTTGATTTGAAAAACCTACATTTTATGTCAGTTTTTTGGAGCAACCCATTTGTAATTTGGGGAATTCGGTTAGAATAGAAACCTTTCCTGTACTGAATTGTGTTAATTGTGTGGCTTTGCCTGTTCCCTGATATATAAAGTATGGATAATATCTGTCTCAAAAGGTTATTTTAAGGATTTATATGCACATATACATGTGTTTGCACAGATATTATTAACTAAAGCACTATTATTTTACATCCTAGCCTAGTATCTCTATTATTTTATTTATTTATCTATTTATATTAGAAATAGGGTCTTACTTTGTTACCCAGGCTGGTCTCAAACACCTGGCCTTAAGTGATTCTGCTGCCTCAGCCTTAGTATCTGTATTTTTATATTAATTAAAAAATTATAATTGCATGTGTTTGAATGAGTGAATGTTTTAAAAGGGAATATAGAATTTAATATGAAATGCATTTATTAAAATGGTTAGTCACACCATCTTATATCGCAGGAGTGAGGGGAACCTTGAAGCGCAAAGGTAAAGTAGCTTGCAGTTTAGGCCATTTTCTAGTGATAACCAAGTTACTTTTCACCTGAACCAGGGTAGTACCCTAGTCTTCTAGCTTTTATAGAAGTAACAGGACCTACTGTGGATAAAAAGTCAAAATACAAAACTTAAATATGAAGAATTTTAGTTTCATGGTAGAATTATTAGAAGTGTTTCAACAATAATGGATTATCCAGAATAATAGATGGTCCTTTTTAAAGTTTTATTTATTTATTTTTGCAAAATGAAAATTATTTAATTGGAAAATTATAATTTTCAGAATCTGTAGGTATTGATTTGTAAATGATTTATGCATTAATAGTGTCCATTTTCTAGGACAAATTTATTTCCATGAAATTCATCTTTAAATGGCACGTTTTGAATTTTTAGGGACTTTACTAACAGAGATTTTGAAGATATTCCCATTGCTAAAACCATAGAAATTTGTAAGTATAAGCAACATATTATGCTTTTTTTTTTAACTTTTAAATTTAGGGGTACATGTGAAGATTTGTTATATAAGTAAACTTGTGTAATGGGGGTTAATTGTACTGATTATTTTGTCACCCATGTATTAAGCCTAGTACTCAATAGTTGTTTTTCATGTTCATCTCATTCCTCCCACCCTCCATATTCCAATAGGTCCCAGTGTCTGTTGTTCTCCTCTGTGTGTCTATGTGTTCTCATCATTTAGCTCCCACTTATAAGAAAGAACATGTGATATTTAGTTTTGTGTTCCTGCATTAGTTTGCTAAGGATAATGGCTTTCAGCTCCATCCGTGTTCCTGCAAAGGACATGATCTCTCTCTCTCTCTCTCTCTCTCTTTCTCTCTCTCTCTGCCTCTCTTTTATGGCTGCATAGTATTCCATGGCATATATTATACCACATTTTCTTTATCCAATCTGTCATTGCTGGACATTTATGTTGATTCTATGTCTTTGTTGTTGGACTAGTACTGCAGTGAACATACACATACATGTGTCTTTATGCTAGAATGGTTTATATTCCTTTGGATATATACCCAGAAATGGAATTGCAGGGTCGAATGGTATTTCTGTCTTTTGGTGTTTGAGGAATCTCCACACTGTCTTTCACAATGGTTGAACTAACTTACACTCCCACCAACAGTGTATCAGCATTGCTTTTTCTTTGCATCCTCTCTAGCATCTGTTATTTTTTTGACTTTTTGATAATAGCCATTCTGACTTGTGTGAGACAGTATCTCATTGTGGTTTTGATTTGCATTTCTCTAATGATCAGTGATTTTGAGCTTTTTTTCATGTGTTGTTGGCCACATGTATGTCTTTTCAAAAGCATCTGTTCATGTCTTATGCCCACTTTTCAGTGGGATTATTTTTTTCTTGTTAATTTAAGTTCATCATGGATGCTGATACTAGACCTTCGTCAGATGTGTAGTTTGTGCAAATAGTTTTTATCCCATTCTGTAGGTTGTCTGTTTACTCTCTTGATAGTTTCTTTTACTGTGCAGAAGCTCTTTAGTTTAATTAAATCCCATTTGTCAGTTTTTGCTTTTGTTGCAGTTGTTTCAGGGAATATTATGAACACCTCTATGCATATAAATTAGAAAATCTAGAAGAAGTGAATAAATTCCTGGACACACACACACCCTTCCAAGACTTAGCCAGAAAGAAATAGAATCCCTGAATAGACCAAAAGCAAACTCCAAAATTGAATCAGTAATAAGTAGCCTACTAACCACAAAAGCCCAGGACCAGATGAATTCACAGCCAAATTCTACCAGTAGTGCAAAGAGCTGGTACCATATCTACAGAAACTATCCCAAAAAATTGAGAAAGGACTCCTCCCTAACTTATTCTATGAAGTTTTATTTTTATTTTATTTTTTTAAATAGAAGCAACACAGTATCCTTTATGAGACGCTATGGACTTGAATTTTTGTTCCTCTGTAACTTCCTTCTGACCTGCATCAATTTGATATCAATGGATTAATATTTTTGAAGCATTGCTAGCACAGTATTTCAAGTATCCTTAGTTCTCTTTAAAAAGTTACTAATTGAATTTGTATCATGTTTGAATACACTTTATTCTCTAGCTAATCAGGTTATACTAGAAATTTTAGTTTAATTGTTGAAAGGACTAGTCAAGTTGATTTTAAAATAATTGTGTTGGAGAAACCACAGACAATCATCTAATTGAGTTTCAGACTTAACATAATCACTTTTATGTTATAAGTGAAATCTACCCTGGGAATTAGTTTTGTAACTCAAATACTTTATTTTTTTGGGTGAATTGATTGAATTCATGTATTGTCTGTAAGCATAAGGAGATTCCATTTAAGCTCATCTCAGAGTTTGAAAAATGCTGTTTATTTAAAAAATATTAACTTCCAATTTTAAGCAGCAATTCATTCTAATAAGTAATTTTAACAATATTTTATTTACAGATTGCCCAAGGACTCCAGATACTCCAAATAGTGACCCTCGTTGTTCTACTAGCAACAATAGATTGAAGGCTCTACAAAAACAACTGGATATAGAACTTAAAGTAAAGCAAGGTGCAGAAAATATGATACAGATGTATTCAAATGGATCTTCAAAGGTAAGTGTAGTAAATAAATGTAACTATATAGTTAATCACTATTTGCAGATTCTGTAGTTATAAATTTACCTATTCATTAAAATTTATTTGTAACTCCAACATCAGTACTGGTGGCATAGCTCTTCTGCAGTCATTTGTGTACATGTGGAGCAAGGGAAATTTGAGTTATCTGACATGCTTGTTTCCAGCTGAGGTGGAACATGGTGATTTTGCTTTCTTAAGCTATTGTACACTAAAAAATATCCCTTTTGAGATCTATTTAGTTTTGTGTTTTTCACATTTTTGTGCTTTTAACTGGTAATTTCACTGTTTAAACACTACATTAAGACTTCTGAGATCACTTTGATCTCAGAATTTAAAAGTAAGGACAAAAAAGTTTAGAACCTTTTTTTTTAAGTAACATTTTAAAAATTGTTTATTCCTACCAAAACCCAGTTAAAAAAAAATTGACCTTATGGATAAAGGATACACAGAAGCTTTCCATATCTGCAACTTTTCTATAAAGCTAAAATTATTTCAAAAGAAATTATTTAAAAGAATTTAGTCTATAATGAATTTTCTACATATAGGTTTTTGGAAGAGGGCAAATGAAAAGATGGGACAATTTGGCATCATCAATAATTACTTGGCCTAGACTTGGACATTCTTGGGGATCTGGTATGGGCATATAACTCCTAAATGAAAATCAGTGTTAGGCGGAGCAATTCTTAGTAATAGGAACATGTCCTTGTTATTAGGTATAATGTAGGAAAAAAAAATGTTGTGAGCCACTGAAGCAGATCATCCTCAAGGTTCTCTTTAGCCTAAGGTTCTATAGTTTTAATAATTCCCAAAAATTCTGAAAAGGTATAAAATTATAAAATATGCCATTTAACTTTCAACTCATGTATTTTAAAGATATTTATGTCTGCAAATCAATTTTTTTATATTTTAACAGATTTTTTAAAAATAATTTAATAATAAAAGTTCTTACGTATTTCTTTGTTTAGGAAGAATTTGAAATTAGAGGGAAATTTTTTTTCTTAGTCATGCATCATAGCTACTCACCACAAATGAAAACTGAGGCTAGGCCTGATGGCTCACACCTGTATACATAGGACTCTGAGAGGCTGAGGCAGAAGGATTCCTTAAGGCCAGGAGTTTGAAACCAGCCTTGTCAATGTAACAAAACCCTGTCTCTAAAAACTTATTTAAAGAAAAAGAAAAAAGAAATTAGGGAAGATACTGAAAAAAGAGAAATGGATACTTTTTCTAAATAAGATGTTTTAAGGCCAATTATGAAAATTAGATGTAAAAGAATTTTTTGTTACTTTTAGAGAAATGTATTTGTTTCTGTTATGTGATATTTGATAGGATATTATTTCACTAACTCTACATTCCTTATCAGATGATAACAGTTATTTTTTTGTGCTGTTATTTTTAATACTGACATTTAGTTTTGGGGATCTTTTTTATTTTTATAAAATGTTATTTTGACCTTTTTTTAAAAAGTAAATACTCTATTCCTGGAACTGCAAGTTTTGCACATTATGCTGAGCATTTTTAAATTAAATTAACCCAGCTACTGCCCTTTGGAGTAAAGTTTTTAAATCTGGGGTTGATGAATTAATTTGAGTGGTTTATGAACCCTTTTAAGTTATGAGAAAAGCGATTATGTATGTTTATAGTTGTATGAATGAAAGGGCTGTAGGTTACACGTCATTCTCAGAGTGTTCTTTAATCCACAAAAGATTACAAACCACTGTTCTAAGTTGAACAGAGTTATAGACATACCAAAAGTAAAACAAATAGATTACCTAAAACAACCACAGGTCCAAAATGAACAAGGCTGTGAGCATCCTGTTAAAACAAGTATGTCAATTTTCCGTAGCTTTTTATTTTTAATTAGGAGACTTATTAATTTCAGGAAGACTCAAATAGAAGTCTAAAGCCTATTTGCAACTGCTTTAGTCTTCTGAGATAGGCCTGCCAGTTATTTCTGTCTGGAGCCCACCTTAACTGTTTTCATTTTTCATCTTTAAACTTTTCAAAGGGTCAAAGTATATCATTTTAGATTAGGGAAAATTATAAATTATTATTTGGAATATTAATATATTCGTTAAAGATTTAGTTAAAAGTTTGAGAGCCATTATGCCAGGTTCTGGGGTATAAATGTAATAAAGATGTTGCCTTATTACATAGTAGGTACTCAATAGATAATAACCTGCTTTTAAGAGATTCACTATCTTAAAAGGAGATATATCATGTGTAAATAGTTACAGCGTGTAATAGTGATTTGTTTGACTGACTTTGGAGGCACAATAAAGAAGAATCATTTGACTGCCAGAATAAATCTTTTAAGTTTTAGTATGATATTTGAAAGATGATCTGTCATTTAATAAGAAATTACTTTTCAGGGATGGCAGTATGGTTGAATGCAGTATATACATAGTAAGGATCTGTGGAATAGCCTGGCTTGTTCTAAGGAATGAAAGTGATTTGCTGTGGCTATAGCACAAGTTCTTAGCATACTTCTTACCTAACATATCTGAGGTTAGGTAGAATGTACTTCTGATAGTAAGAGTTGTCAACTCTAGCAGTCATTTTCAATTAAAAGCCATAGGGAAACAAATCTGAATTCCAGAAAGACATATTTTGTTAGGGAAAAGTCCTCCAGGTGATTCCAATAGGACTTCTTTTCCTTCCCTACCAGTGGAGTTTTAAGCAGTTGAGGCATGATGAGAGGTATAACATAACTTAAAGACAAACCAGGTAGTATGGTAGTTTGCACAGAAATAAGGAGTTGTGATTACCTTACGAGGTAGATGGAGCTGCCAAAAGACTTTTAGCAGGGAAAATACACAATCAGATTTCAAGTTTAGAAAGTTCACATCCATCCTGCTCAGACTTAAAGAATTAATTAAAGAAGGCCATATATGCAAGCAGCAAGTTTAAATAGGTTTTTGTAGTAGTCCAGGCTAAATAGTTTCCTTTCTCTTCTAATAGCAGTGAAAACAATGAAGGTAAGAGTCATACTTTTGGTATCTTGGATATGAGGAAGGACGCAGAGTCAAAGATTATTCTTAGATCGGTTATGTGGACAGTCTGATGAAATATGGTGCCCTTCACAATGATAGAGAATTCATGATGGGGAGCAGATTTAGGGACAGGGATGATTAATTCAGTTTGGCGGTAAAATTGTCAACAGAACTCTGGTTATTGGATTCTACATGATGAAATTATTACCCTCCTGCATGTTATAATTGGAACTGTCTTTTTAAAATTTGTCAGATAGTTTTGCCCTCCTGCTTCAAAACCCTCCAGTGGTTTTCCCTCATACTTACAACAAAATCCAAAGTTCTTACCCTGACTGAAAACCCGTAGCTTCTGATCTCATCTTCTAAAACACCTTCCTCTCTCATTACACTCTAGCTACACTAGCTGCTTTTCTATCCCTTAAACATAGCAAGCACACTCTTACCTCAGGGCTTTTGCACTTGCTGTATCCTTGCCTGGGTATCTATTCTCCTAAGTACTTTTGTGGCTTTCTCATTCATTAAGTCATCTACTTGGATACTACCATCTCAGCAAGCTCTTCACTGCTATCCTAAGATAAATAGCAACTTCTGGCTCTTCTCTCTTTATTGTATTACCAGTACCTTAAATTACAATTTTTGTGATCAATTTTTTTATCATCAGTTTGCGGCATTAGAATATAAATTTCATGCAAGCAGAGACATTATCTTGGTTATCACCATATCTTCAGTACCTAAAATACACTACATTGAAATATTTTGCTGCAGATACTCAATAAGTATTTGTTAAAACAATGGACTCTGCTTTGCTGCCCATTCATGGCCATTTATCTTCTTTTGGTCCATAATTTACACATTGTTCTTTTTCTTATTTCATATCTGTGTATACTGTAATTATTTTCATATTATCCCTTTTATGATTAACATGTTTTTATTGTCAGTACAAAAATCTGAGGCACGGGATGCAGTTATGTTACCCTGTTACATAAATAGTATAGCTTGCTATTTCCTTATCTGGTTGTGTGGCTTTAAGCAACAGCATTGATTTTTTTTTTTTCCCTCTCTTTGGAATGATCTCTGGGGACTTGATAAGACATGTTAAAGACATGCCTTTTGTTTTTGTTGTTGTTTTGGTTTTTTTTGAGCTGGAGTCTCACTGTCGTCCAGGTTCCTCGAGTGCAGTGGCACAATCTCTGCTCACTGCATCCTCTGCCTCCTAAGTTAAAGTGACTCTTCTGCCTCAGCCTGCCTCCCGTGTAGCTGGGATTACAGGCGCATGCCACTAAGCCTAATTTTTTTTTTTATATTGCTAGTAGAGACAGGGTTTTGCCATGTTGGTCAGGCTGGTCTTGAACTCCTGACCTCAAGTGATACGCTTGCCTGGGCCTCCCAAAGTGCTGGGATTACAAGCGTGAGCCACCATGCCTGTCCATGTCTCCTCTTTATAGAATCACTTGAACCCAAGAGGCAGAGGTGAGCCGAGATTGCACAACTGCACTCCAGATTGGTTGAAATAGTGAGACTCCATCTCAAAAAAAAAAAAAAAAGGCATGTCTCCTGTTTATATATTCAGGCGATAAACCGAGGTATTTCTCAAAATTTTCAGTTCTTTCTAGCATCTTGCATCAGTTTTAAGGGTTCCCTGAGCTTCTACCTATAGATATACCAGACTGTCCATCCAGGTCTCCCTAACCCCCAATCCTCCAGTCTTGTTTGTTTAAGCTTTGAGATCTAATTGATAATAGAAAAAAGTTGCACATATTTAGTTACACATTTTGATTAGTTCAGATATTTGTATACATATGTATGCACATGTGATACCATCACAACAATCAAGTTATTTGCAGAAGTGCCACTGTGTTCTTTAGTGGGAGTTTTTTTTTTTTTTTCTTGTTGTTGAAAGAGCACTTAACATGAGAAATTCTCCAGTCTTGACATATGCCAAACTTACTTATTATAATAACCCAGGAAGCCTTTCTGGATTCTCTCAACAAAAATTGATTCCACTTTCTCTTTTCTTTTTTTTTTTTTTTGAGACAAGGTCTCACTCTGTCGCCCTAGCTGGAGTGCAGTGACGCAATCTTGGCTCACTGGAGCTTCCACCTCCCAGGTTCAAATGATTCTCGTGCCTCAGCCTCCTGAGTAGCTGAGAATACAGGTGGGCGCCACCATACCTGGCTAATTTTTTATATTTTTGGTTGAGACAGGATTTCACCAAGTTAACCAGGCTGGTCTTGAACTCCTGACCTCAAGTGATCTGCCCACCTTGGCCTCTCAAAGTGCTGGGATTATAAGCATGAGCCACTGTGCCTGGCCTGATTCCACATTTCTTTGAAATTTTCTTTGGCTACTTTTAACTTCCTAGTGCATATTATAATCATTTATATATCTTACATCAAATTATAAGCTTCATAGGATAGCAGTCTAATTAATATTTGTATTTTCACTGAGTCTGGCATGTAATTTATGGCTTACTTCCCATATGTTACTTTATCATAAATATATGATGAAAAAAGAACGATTGGTTTATTTATTACCTAGATGGTACTGATAAGAACAATTATTGGCTTATTTGAAAGTTGTCTGTTTGATGTAATGTGTTATAATGTCCTGCTATAGCTTGCAAAACAAAACGTTATTTTTTTGTAAAATAAAAAACATATAATTTGAAAACTATATAAATTTTTAATTATTTTTATAATTATAAAATATTCCAAATACAATTACTAGCATTGTTGAATGCTAGTTACTAATAGTTCATTACTTTAGTCTATTAGGTTGAGGCATATAAAAATTGCTGTTTTTTAGTTCAAAATCAGTCAGACATTGGCATTTTCATGTAGTTCAACCTAATTTATGTAAAAACCTTCCCAAAGTTTTTATCAACATAGAAGTCAGTATTTCTCCAATATGTAGACCAGTCCATATACTCCAGACCCACCTTATCTCTTGCCTTGTACATATTATGTGCTCAATAAAAATTCCATTGAATGCCTGAAAACATAAAACCGATATGTAATAACTGTATATTGCCTGTGATAACATCCAAAGTCTCTTTTAAAGATTTCATCATACTTTGACATCTGTGCAGATCCTCCAGAAATTTCTGTGGGAAAATTCAGTTAGTTTTAAATTAAAATACATACAAGTGCTGTTTCTTGCATGTTAAACTGAAATAGTGAAGAAAGGAGTATTTCCAAGAAGTAAAATGATGGAACTACTGTCATTTTGCATGACAATAAAATAATAAAAGAAGTAGCTTAATTGAAGAGTAATATTATATGGTTTACTTAGTATTTATACTTTTACATTAGAACTTCATTGAAATAGGACACTTAATCATTATTTTTATTGTCCTAAAAGAGAACATTTTAATGCCAATTATGTGCTAGGCAATATAATTTTACTTTATTGCTTACAAAAGTTTTATATTTAAGATGGTGGTACCCCCATTTACATAGTTTATGCAAGAAACTAAGGCTTTCAGAAAATAGATAATTTGTCTAAGTTTATATATAATAAGATTTGGGCTTAAGTCTGTCCGATTACAAAATACATTTATCCCATTAAATTATGAGCTTTGGAATACTTTTACTCTAGTCTGATTGCAAAGAAATACAGTCATGTATTGCATTACAACAGGGATACATTCTGAAAACTGCATCACTGGGCAATTTGATCATTGTACAGATAACATAGAGTGTACTTACACAAACCTAGTGCTAGGCTATATAGCATAGCCTATTGCAGTTAGGCTGTGGTAGCAGCATGTAACTATACTGAATACTGTAGGCAGTTGTAACACAATAGTAAGTACTTGCGTATCTAAATATGTCTTAACATAGGTATATGTAGTCCATTGTTGTCCTAAATGTTATTATGCAGCAGTCTGGCCAGAAGCTATTTTCTAAATGACTGACTTTGGGAATATGAAAGAAATAGAACAACAAATTATAAATTTCATAAATTTGCAGTTATTTTTTCCTCCATGGTATATTAACTGAGTTTGGTATTCAAAGAGTATATTTCAGCTCACTTTTATTCCCCTTATTTCCAGTCTCTATCTTCTTTATTCAGGGTCATATAGTGTGTATGTGATTTATTGAAATAATACTGCCATCATCAAGCCTGTCTCTTGGATTCTAAGAGATGTCTCTAGGAAAATACAGGTTGATTGTGTGCTATTTTATTTCCAAAATATTACTGATTGCCTTGGTGATTAAAAATAGAGATGCTTACATAATATGCAAAGATTGTCCTTTTTTATGAATAAGTGCTTTCTAACATGATGCTTAATCAATTTTTGTGTGTATGTGTGTGTGGATACCAATCTTTGACAACTAATGCAACTCTAAAAACAGGAGGTGCCATTAACTTTTGATATTTCTTTTTAAATTTTCTTAGTTTTCTATAGCTACTGTAACAAATTATCACAAATTTAATGGCATAAAACAACACATTTATTATCTTATAATTTTGTAGTTATTTTGTCTGAAGTGGATCTTACTGAGCTTAAATCAAGGTGTTGGTAAGACTGCATTCCCTTTTGGAGGATGTAGGGCAGAATATTTCCTTGTTTTTTCCAGCTGCTGGAGGCTACTCACACTTCACTCCTGATTCTCTTCGTCTTCTAAGCCAGCAATAGCAGGTCTAGTTTTTCTCACATCACATCACTCTGACCTCTTTTTCCTCTCTTTTCTACATTTAAGGACCCTTGTGATTACAATGGGGCCTGTCTGGATAATCAAGGACAATCTCTGTATTTTAAGGTCAAGTGATTTACAACCTTAATTCCATTTGTTACCTTAAATCTCCTTTGCCATGTAAGGTAACATTAACAAGGTTCTGAGGCTTAGGACATTGACATCTTTGAGTAGGTCATTATTTGGCATACAGTTCCTTCTGTCACTCACATTCAGTGTTACTGGAACTAAGCAAAGGTATGGCATTGCATTGGTTCATTTGTGTTCCTGTAAATGAATATCTGAGGCTGAATACTTTATAAAGAAAAGAGGTTTCTTTTGGCTCACAGTTCTGCAGGAAGCATGGCACTGGCATGTGCTTCTGTTGAGGACCTCAGGAAGCTTACAGTCATGATGGTAGATGAAGGGCAGCCAGTGTGTCACCTGGTGAGAGAGAACAAGCAAGAGAGAGAAGAGGAAGTGCCAGGCTCTTTTAAACAACCAGCCCAACAACCAGCGTGAACTCATAGAATGAGAGCTTACTTATACTGTGAGGGTAGCACCAAGCAATTCATGAGAGATCTGTCCTTGTGACCCAATACCTCCCACTAGGCCTTGCTCCAAACACTGGGGAATACATTTCAAAATGAGATTTGGAGAGACAGATATCCAAACCATATCAGGCATTAATATTATTTCACTTAATTCAGAGCTTTTTTTTTGAAATCTTAAGAGGTGACAGAAGTCTATATACTATAACTTTCTCCCCAGCTTTATTAGGTCTCATTTTTTGACATTAAAGTGTTTCTAGGGACCTTTCTCATTGTCACCAGTGTTGACATATGCTGTTTTCTACCTCTCTTAGCATAATTAGTTGGAACACAAATAACTATCTGTGATTAGGTTTTTATTTTAGGTTTAATCATGGAGGCATTCATTTCATACTGTTTCTGAGTCTGAGAGTTATTGATCATAGTAAAGGAAAATTCTTTTTATTTTATGTAAAGCAAAGATGAGAAAATTACAAATATCAATTTGGATTTTGATTTTTTTAAAAATAGTAATAAGCTCGGGCACAGTGGCTCATACGTGTAATCCCAGCACTTTAAGAGGCCGAGGCAGGTGGATCAACTGAGGTCAGGAGTTCAAGACCAACCTGGCCAGCATGGTGAAACTCCATCTCTACAAAAATATAAAAATTAGCTGGGCATGATGGCAGATGCCTATAATCCCAGCTACTCGGGAGGCTGTGGCAGACTCGCATAAAGCTGGGAGGCAGAGGTTCATTGAGCAGAGACCACGCCACTGCACTCCAGTCTGGGTGACAGAACAAGACTCTCTCTCAAAAAAAAAAATAGTAATAAGATTCAAACCTACAGTATCTGTTAGCAGATAAATGGATAAAGATATTGTGTGTGTGTGTGCACACATGTATATATGTATATACACAAATATTGTTCAGCTTTAAAAAAGGAGATACTGGCCAGGCACGATGGCTCACGCCTGTAATCCCAGCACTTTGGGAGACTGAGGCAGGTGGATCACGAGGTCAGGAGATGGGAGACCATCCTGGCCAATATGGTGAAACCCTGTCTTTACTAAAATATATAAAAAATTAAACCGGATGTGGTGGCACGCACCTGTAGTCCCAGCTACTTGGGAGGCTGAGGCAGGGGAATTGCTTGAACCCAGGAAGCAGAGATTGCAGTGAGCCAGGATGACACCACTGCACTCTAGCCTGGCGACAGAGTGAGATTCCATCTCAGAAAAAAAAGGGGGGGGGGTGTTACAGCCACATTGACAGTATGGATGGACGCAGAGGACATTATACAAAGTGGAATAAGCCAGACACAGGAAGAAAAATGCTGTATGATCTCACTTCTCTGTGGAATCCAAAAAAAAAAAAAAGCTGAATAAATAAAAACAAAGAGTAGAATACAGTTACCAGCAATAGGGAGGGAGAAGAAATAGGGAGAAGTAGGTCAAAAGGTACATATTTAGAGTTAGGTAGGATGAGTAAGTACACAGATGTAATATATAGCATGCACTATAGTTAATATTATATACTGTAAATATGCTGAGAGAGTAGATTTTAGGTACACGTAAAACCATACACGTAAAAACGAGTAACCGTACAGGGTGATGGATTGGTAAATTTGTTTGACTGTAATAATCATTTCACTACGTGTATGTATACCAAAACATCATGTACACCACAAATATATACAATAAAAAATAAAACTAAAAAACACACAGCTGTAATATATACTTTTCTCCCATACTGTCTTAACTAATGGAGTTGTTTTTCCACAAACTTTACCCTGTAAGTTTTATGGCTCTTTTTTTGTAAATCTATAAGATTATATATTAAAATGCTAACAGAGTTCTTTTAACGCTGTTTTTCACTTGCTGATGTATCACTTGATCTGTTTAGAAGATATGAAAGTGTTTCATTTGTCCCTTTATTTGCTTTATTTTTCAAACTTATTTTTTAAATAGGATCGGAAACTCCATGGTACAGCTCAGCAACTGCTCCAGGACAGCAAGACAAAAATAGAAGTGATACGAATGCAGATTCTTCAGGCAGTCCAGACTAATGAATTGGCTTTTGATAATGGTGATGGAATAAATTGTCTTACTCCTTCTTATGAGCGTATGGTGCTAAATAATGTTATGTAGGAACAGGGCAGTGGTTCACAGTTAAGGGGGAGGAAGCATTATTATTACTATTTTTTTTTTCATCTTGAGTTTTACCCTCTTTAGTTGGGTAGATGCTTTTAGATTTTTGGCCTTTATGTTTCAAGAAGATATTGATCTAGAATGTATCTCTTCATTTAAATAGATTATCAGATACTTCTAATCAATATTTATTTTTTTTTTACTTCTGTTTCCTGTTTAAGATTATGGCTTTGTTTTGTTTTGTTTTGTTTTGTTTAATTCCAGAAGAAATCTTTACAGCTAGTTCCTAAGAGTAGGAGTAGAAACTTTCAGTCTCCTGATGTTAATTTGGGTATCTTTTAGTTCTAAAATCTTTTTTTCAGATTTGTAATTTACATGTGTAATGACAAAAATGAAAGGCTCTGAATTTTAACATATATCAACTATTATTATTTCAGTGTTTATTGATGTAAGGACTGACTGTAATGTTATAATAATTCATTTCTTTTCACAATTTTAATCACTACAAATTAGAAAGTCAAATAAATTGTGCAATTAAATTTTTTTTTCCCTTCTAGCAAAACCTGTGATAAGTCCTCTTGAACTTCGGATGGAAGAATTAAGGCATCATTTTAGGATAGAGTTTGCAGTGGCAGAAGGTGCAAAGAATGTAATGAAATTACTTGGCTCAGGAAAAGTAACAGACAGAAAAGCACTTTCAGAAGTAATTTTAAATAAAAATTTTTATTTGGTTTAATAAATGCATTATTCAAAGTATGTGATTATTTAAGTGACAACAATTGTCTTTTCCCTGTGCAAGGCTCAAGCAAGATTTAATGAATCAAGTCAGAAGTTGGACCTTTTAAAGTATTCATTAGAGCAAAGATTAAATGAACTCCCCAAGAATCATCCCAAAAGCAGTGTTATTATTGAAGAACTTTCACTTGTTGCATCACCAACACTAAGTCCACGTCAAAGTATGATATCTACACAAAATCAATATAGTACACTATCCAAACCAGCAGCATTAACAGGTATGTACTGTATATCCTTTGTTTTTAGTTTGCATTTTTGTCTGTATCTGGTTCTGGTTTAGTAATTGAAAGAAAAACCTGTGCATAGATTTTTAAAAATTATGATAAGATACACAGATAATAAATTTTATTGTTTTAACCATTTTGATTTTATTAAATTTGGAAGCATTTAGCATATTCACAATGTTGTGTGACCATCACCACTACCTAGTTTCAAAGCATTTTCATCACCTCAGAAGGAAACCCATAACCATTAAGCAGTCACTTCCCATTCCCCCTTCCTCCCAGCTGCTAGCAGCTAATTGTCTGTCTCTACAGATATGTTTATTCTAGATATTTCATATGATAGAAATTATATAATTTGTGACCTTTTTTGCTTGGCTTCTTTTACTTAGTGTTTTCAATCAGTAAAAGCATATTGTTTTCAAGCTTCATTCATGTTATAGTATGTATCAGTACTTCAGTCACTTTGAATGTCTGAATAGTATTGCACTTGTGGGAATATTCCAATTCAAAAACCTTTTGCACACCCAACATGATGCTGAAAGGAAATTCTCATTTTGAAGTATTTTGGATTTGGGATTTCAGATTTCTGGATTAGGGATACTTAACTGATATGTATAATATAAACATTCCAAAATCTGAGCTACTTCTGGGCCCAGGCATTTCAGATAAGGAATACTCAACCTTTACCATATTTGGTTGATGTATTTGTCGAGCATATGGGCTCTTTCTACCTTTTGACTCTTGTGAGTAGTGCTGCTATGAACATTTATGTGCAGATTTTTGCTTGAACATCTGTTTTCAATTTGGGGGTATATTCTTAGGAGTGTAATTGCTAAGTCATATGGCAGTTATGTCTAAGATTTTGAGGAACTGTCAAACTATTCACAGCATTTATGTCATTTTGTACTTCTAACAGTAATGTATAAAGTGGATTTCAGTATCTCGAGATCCTCACCAACACTTATTATTTTTCTTCCTTTCATTCTTTTTTGATCATGTTCTAATAGTTCCATTAATGGAAGTATGGTAGTATGTCTGACTGTTTCTGTAGAACTGTATGTTTTTCCCTTCATTTATGTAAATTTTTGTTTCATATATTTGTGGGCTCTGTTGCTAGGTTCATATATGTTTACAATTTTTACATCTTCTAGATGGATTGACTCCTTTATCTCTACCTTAACTCGTTTATAATGTCCTTCTTTGTCTCCTATAACAATTTTTTTTTTGAGACAGAGTCTTGCTTTGTCGCCAGGCTGGAGTACAGTGGGGCAATCTCAGCTCACTGCAATCTCCGCCTCCTGGGTTCAAGGAATTCTCCTGCCTCAGCCTCCCGAGTAGCTGGGACTACAGACACATGCCACCACACCCAACTAATTTTTGTATTTTTTAGTAGAGACAGGGTTTCACCATGTTGGCCAGGATGGTCTCGATCTCTTGACCTCGTGATCCGCCTGCCTTAGCCTCCCAAAGTGCTGGGATTACTGGCATGAGCCACCGCGCCTGGCCTTCTATAACAATTTTTAATTTAAAGTCTATTTTGTCTGATCTTAGAACAGCTACCCTCACTTTGTTTTGGTTTTGTCTTTGGGTTCAAATGAGTCTCTTAGATGATAATACTATTGTATCCTGTTTTATAAAATCCATTCTGTCAGTCTCTACTTTTTTTTTCTTTTTTTTTCTTTTTTTTGAGACAGAGTCTCACTCTGTCATTGCAGCTTCCCACTCTCAGGTTGAAGCAATTCTTGTGCCTCAGCCTTCCGAGTGGCTGGGATTACAGGCATGTGCCACTGCACCTGGCCAATTTTTGTATTTTTAGTAGAGACAGGGTTTCACCATGATCACCACACTGGTCTCGAACTCCTGGCATCAAGTCATCTGCCTGCCTTGTCCCCCCAAAGAGCTGGAATTACAGATGTGAGTCACCCTATCTGGCCAGTCTCTGCTTTTTAATTTAAAAAGACAGTTATCCAGGTGAGATTGCACGCACCTATATTCCCAGCTACTCGGAGGCAGAGACAGGAGAATTGCATTAGCCCAGGAATTTGAGGCTATAGTGAGCTGTGATTGAACCACTGCATTCCAGCCTGGGTGACAGAGCAAGACTCCATCTCTAAGAAAGACAGAGAAACATTTAAGGTAATTACTGATAGGATGTAATTATCCTGATGGTAATGACTGAGAGGTAGGTTAAACTTAATAGCTTTATAGCAGAGTCCCCCACAAAACTGCCCTCACTTTGTAAGCAAGCAGCAAACTTGGACTTTCCAAGGCCACATGCACTCCTGACCAATTGTCTACAGATTTCAGTATTTCTACTAGCATCTCAGCTCAGTAATTTGCTGGAACAAATTATAGAACCCAGGAAAGCTCTATACTTAGGATTACATTTTTATTATAAAGGATACAAATTAGGACCTTCATGTCTCACTGCAGTGAAAAGAAAATAAACATAAAGGACAAGATCTGCGAGGATTTCAAACATCACCCTCCTAACACATGACTGTCTGTCACCAACCAGGAAGTTCACTTGAGCTTTGGGTGTGCAGTTTTCACTGGGGCTTTGTTACATAGGTGTGATTGAGGTGAATAACTGGCCACATGATTGAATTCAGTCTCCAGCCTTCTGCCGCTCCCTAGGTCGAGAGGCCAGGCTGATATGTGGCTCAAAGCTTCAACCCCCTAAAGATATGATCACTCTTTCTGGCATGGCCAGCTCCCATCCTGAAACTGTCTAGTGGCCCACCATGAGTCACCTTATCAGGTGTGGTCTGAGATATCCACTATGAATAACAAAGGCACTCATATCACTAGGGGAAATTCCAGAGGTTTAGACTAGAGGCTGCGTTCCAGAAACCAGGGACAAAAAACCGGCCAAATTATTATACAACAAAAGGACTTACTTCTGTCATTTTGCTGGTTTTTCTTTTCTTTTTTACAGGTGTTTATCTTTTTTTCTCTGAGTTCTAGTACTGTCTTCTTTAGGTTTTGATTGAAATTTCTATTCTATTTTATTTATTTTTGAGACAGTATCTCTCTCTCTTGCCCAGGCTGGAATACAGTGATATGATCATAGCTCCCTGTAACCTCAAACATCTAGGCTCAAGCAATTCTCCTGCCTCAGCCTCCTGAGTAGCTAGGGGTACAGGCACGTGCCACCATGCCTAGCTAATTTTTAGTTTTTTGCAAGCAGCAGGGTCTCACTGTGCTGCTCAGGCTAATCTCCAACTCTTGGCCTCAAGCGATCTTCTCACCTTGGACTCTCAAAGTGTTGGGATTATAGGGGTGAGCCACTATGCCCATCCTCTACTCTACTTTTTTTATTCCCTCATTGCTCCCTGGGATTACAGGGGCGAGCCACTATGCCCAGCTTCTACTCTACCTTTTTAAAATTCCCTCATTGCTCCCTTTTTTGAGATAGATATATATACATTCTCCCACCTTAGCCTCCCTAGTAGCTGGGACTATTGTTGCATACCACCATGCTCAGCTTATTTTACTTTATTTTTTTGTAGAGACAGGGTTTCTCTATGTTGCCCAGGCTGGTCTTCGACTCCTGGGCTCAGCGATCTGCCCACCTTGGCTTCCCAAAGTGCTAGGATTACAGGCATGAGCTACTATACCTGGTCTTTACTAAATTTTGAACTCCTCTCAGCCACTAATCTTACTGCCTCCATAGTTTTGCCTTTTCCAGAATGGTCATATAGTTGGAATCTTACACTATGTAGCCTTTTCACATTGGTTTGTTTCACTTAGTAATATGTATTTAAGTTTCCTCGTCTTTCCATGGTTTAATAGCTCATTTTTGTTTTTGTGCTGAATAATACTCTATTATGTGGATATACCATACTTTATTTATTCATTCATCTATAAGGACTTCTTGGTTGCTTCCAGGTTTTGGCAGTTATGTGTAAAGCTGTTATAAACACCCATGTGCAGGTTTCTTATTGTCTTAGTGATTACCCCAGTGATTATAACTAATGTTTTAAATTCATAATAATCTTACCTTCAGTAGCCTACAAAACTCTCGCTGTTCCCTTGTTATATTGTCACAAATTGTCTTTATGCACCATATACTCATTAACATAAATTAACATAGGTTATAAATATTGTTTTATGCATTAGTCTTCTAAATCATAAAGGAAACAAAAAGAAGTATTACTTAAAATACAGAAATACTGGCTTCTGTATTTACTTATACAGTTAATTTTACATGCATTTGTCTTCCTTTTTCTCTCCTTCCCTCCCCTCCCTGGCCCCTGCCTTCACCTCCCCGCCTCCTTCATTTCAATCTAAAAGGCTGCCTTTAGCATTTCTTTTGAGCAGGTCTCCTAGTGTCCTGTTCCCTTAGCTTTTGTTATCTGGGAATCTCTTTTATTTATTTTCTTTCTTTTTTTGGATGCTAGTTTTGCTATATATATATATATATCTATAGAATTCTAGGCTGGCAATTTGGGTTTTTTCCAGCACTTAAAAAATTGTCCAGCCAGGCGCAGTGGCTCACACCTGTAATCCCAGCACTTTGGGAGGTCGAGGCGGGTGGATCACTTGAGGTCAGGAGTTTGAGATCAGCCTAGCCAACACGGTGAAATTCTGTCTCTACTAAGAATATACAAATTATCCGGGCATGAAGGTGTGTGCCTGTAATCCCAGCTACTTAGGAGGCTGAGGCAGGAGAATCGTTTGAACCCCAGAGGTGGAGGATGCAGTGAGCCGAGATGGCACTACTGCACTCCACCCTGGGTGACAGAGGGAGACTGGGGTCTCAGAAAAACAAAAACAACTCCTCCTGCTCCCTCCAGGCCTTTATGCTTTGTGATGAGAAATCAACTGTTAATGTTACTGAGGATTCCTTGTAAGTGATGAGTTATTCTTGTCTTGTTGCTTTCAAGATTTTCTTTTGTCTTTTCACAGTTTAATTATAATGTGTTGTGTAGTGGATCTTTTTAAATTTATTCTGCTTAGATTCTTTGAGCTTGATATGTAGGTTCATGTCTTTCATCAAATTTGGTAAGTTTTCAATCAAATGTTCTTTCTTCTCCTTCTGAGACTTTGATTTTTGCCCACATTGGTGTGCTTTATGGTATTTCTCTTAGACTCTGATTTTCTTCACTATTTTTTCTTTCTGCTGTTAAGACTAGACAAGTTCAGTTGACCTACCTTGAAGCTGGCACACTGTTTTTCTTCTACCTACTCAAATCTGGTATCGAACCTTCTAGTAAATTGTTTCATTTTTGTTACTGTACTTTTCAATTGCAGAATTTCTTTTTGGTACTTTTTTATAATTTTTTTTCTCTGTATTGATGTTCTGTATTTATTGAGACATCACTTTTCTTGTTTCCCCTAGATATTTGTCCATAGTTTCTTTTAGATCTTTGAACATCTTAATCTAGTAAGTCCAATGTCTTGACTTCCCCGGAAACAGTTTCTGTTCAATGTTAAAACACGCGCACTGAATAAACAGACTCCCCAAACAGGTTTCTTGTGAGCAACATGGCTGTTTATTTATTTGGGTGCAGGCAGGCTGAGGCTGTAAAGGGTGTCAGCGAAGGGCGGTTGAGTTAGGAGTTGGTTTTATAGATTTGGGGTGGGCAGTGGAAAGTTACAGTTTAGGGGGGTTTTTGCAAGCTGGGAGGGGGTCGTAGGATGTGGAGTCATGAGGTTGACCGAAGTCGGTTACAAAGTCCAATGGCTTTATCAATTAGGGTGGGAATAAGGAACAATAGAGAAGGTCTCAAAGTAAAGTAGGTGCCTTAGGGGTTAATCATTTCTTCTTTTTATGGCCTTCCAGTTACTTTAGATTTTCCAGGAACTCATCTGGAGTATGCAGGTCACAGAGTTTAACATGGTGTCCATGGCACCGTCAGTCAGCCTAAAAGACCTTACATTAATTTCTTTTTTCTATGAACTGACCATATCCTGTTACTGTGCTTGCTTCATAATTCAAGTACTTCCTTTCCCTAGTATACTTACAAATCAGATTCTCCTCTTTCTAAAGATTTCTTTTTTCTGCTATATGTTGTTGCTTAGTAACTTTTATAATCTATTTTGAAGAGACTATATTCTTTCTCACGGGTTGTCCCTGAGGTATCTATTTCATTAATATATTGTAAATCAAAAATAAAATTCTAAGCCACCCAACCAAATGAATGGACCCCTCCTCTCAGCCAATGGCATTCTGAAGTAAACCTGAAACACTAGTTCAGGTCATGATGGGAATGGGTAACTGGACATGCCTCATTATGCCTTCCTCCCTTAGGAATTCAGGCATAGCTGTGCAGTATTAACATCAAAACAGAGACCTTAAGACTGACAGAACAGGCTTGTAAAGTAGATAAGAAACATTTACAATCTCTTCTCTCTGAAGCCTGCTATCTGGAGGTTTCATCTACAAAATGAGAACCTTGGTTTCCACAACTCCTTGTCTTAAAGCACTCTTACAGTACTTAGTCCCTTCTATTGATTCCAGGTCTTTAACTCTTTCTACCAGTTGCCAATCAGAAAATCTTTGAATCTACCTGTGACCTGAAAATCCCCACTTTGAGTTGTCCCTCCTTTTTGGACCCAACTAATGTACATTTTACATGTATTGCCAAATGTCCTATGTCTCCCTAAAATGTATAAAACCAAGCTGTAACCCAGCCACCCTGGGCACGTCAGGATCTCCTGAGGCTGTGTCAGACATGTCCTTAACCTTGGCAAAATAAACTTCTAAATTGAGACCTGTCTCAGATACTTTTTTGTTTTGCTATATAGTGGTCATCTGGTGTTTCAACAGACGTTTCCTTTAACTCCTGAAGGAGAAAAGATTGCCCAGTCTTTGCAGCAGGACCCTGTGCTTGAGCACTCACCCAGACACTACATTTGCTTTGTGCAGAGCTTGAGAGTCAGCCAGCCATAGGTGAGAGCTTAGGGTGTTCTCAGATCTCTTCCGAGGATGCCTCTTGCTTGCACCTAGACTTCTAGTTTCCCAATAATATGTAGAAATATTGCAAATTTTTTTTTTTCTCCAAAGCATATTCTCTGCTAGCTTTTCCTCCCAGGTTCTTTTGGCTTTTCTATTGTTTGCCCCAACGGATCCTCTTTTGCCTTAGGTTGCACAGACTGGTTCATTTGCCTTCCATTGTTTTTGACAGATGCCCTCCACTTAGCTATTTCTCTGCCTTCAAAGATTTTCTAGTTAGGTGAAATAATGGCAAGCTGTTGGTGTTAGTATTTTAGGGAGCCCTCAGACAGGTCAAAGCAGGCAACCACAATTATTTGAGAAAAAGATCATGTCTGCTCCCTCCTTACGCGGGCTGCCATCTTCAGTACTGCCCCAATGCTGTTGGGAGTTAGGGGAGGGATGAGGCAAAGGTAAGTGAAAACTCCACAGAGCTCTCAGAAATGTCCCTTGCTTTTTTGATTTTGATTAAACATTGGCTTATTTATAGTAAACCTTTGAATATTTTCCAGAGTTCTGATAAACTGAATTCTGAAAGTTTTTGTCAGTTTCTTTTTGTGTTTCTATGAAGAGACTGTCTTTGGACTTTTTTTTTTTTTTTTTTTTTTCAGAATTCTTTACATAAATCTTTTTAAAAAACAATTTCACAAGGCCAAATTGTGACAAAACAAATAAGAAACAAAAGGAATATACTTTATTTTGCAGTTACATCCATCTTAAGTACTAGATGCTGTCATCTAATCTGTACCACAGTAGGACTTCCTTACTCCCATCATTTTCTCTGACATCACCTACAAAGTCTTCTTTTTTATGGGCCATGTGAATATGACATATTTTTGTTACACAGACTTTCCAGAATCCTTTAATTTTCTTATCAATATTAATGCCAACAAAAGCTTTTACCTTACAAATTTTGAGGTTATGAAAGTGTTCTTCAGTATTGCATAGCATACTATCACATTCTGGTTGTTGTGAGTATCATGAAACAGTTTTATTCTATGGCAAGCTTATACATCAAAACTTAAAGAACAAATTTACAGTTAAACTTTGCTGCTACCACTAATTAGCATAGTCCAGACTTGCAGTTTACAAATTGACTGTTTAAATCTGAGGCAACCTGGGATACCAAAGTGAATTCACAGGGCCACAACAGGATATTTTAAGTTTTTGAGGGAAACACAGCATTAACTGCACTTCCCTATAGTCACCATTCAAAACTACTAGTTCAAGGTAGTTGCAGTTTCAGCATTAGGTGGAGCTACATTCCTTTCAATGATGTCATGTATTTATGAAGCTGAGTTTTCCTCGGTTGCTGTGATTTTGTTTTTTTAAAGTGCTTTGTGAAATCAGTGTGGAATAGGAAGTCAGCGTGGTAGTTTCCAAACGGATTCCAAAGCTTTAGAAGTTACAGTGTCCAAAAGGCACATGCATCCCATTAGGAAGTAATCCTGCTTGTTTAAGAATGAAATAAAAATACTTTTTCTTTTAGTTATATGTATTTTTTTTTTCCAAATAACTATTAATTTGTTAGGATATCAATCAAATCCTATGTGTTTAATAAACAGAACTATTAGATATATCTTTTAGCCAAGGGGCACAGTTAAAAAATAGTTTAAAACATTAGGGCACCATGTACTGAGAAAGCTTGGGAACCTCTGAACTAAGTCTTTTGTACTGTGGTACCTGTTTATCTTTCCAGTTATATCTGTGTAACTCCTACCATGAATCTTCTGTCACAAACTGATTTGTGTATAGTGCCTCCCATACCCTGCTTTAATGTCTTGTCCTTAATATTCATCTTCTTCTTATATATATTTTTAAATCAAAACTGGAATATAGACCTGTAAAGAACAAAGACGTTGTCATCTACCTACATATAATTCTAGCCCCCAGCACAGGTTATCTGATAATTCAACAAATACTTGCTAAATAGTATCTGACAATTAGGCAGGGACTATACTTCAGGCAAGGACTGTACTTAATTGTTTCAGTTTCACCACCTTTTGGCTCAATGCTGAACACATTGTTGATAATCAAGCATTTCTGAATGATCCGTTGATTAAAATATGGTTGCCAAATATTTGGAAATTAACAATATTTCTAGAAAAGTAATAAAGTTGCATTTTAGAAACTCAGCTGACAATGACTAGAATTTTTTTATTTTTCTATTCTAGTCTCCTGTTTCCTCTTTTTGGTTCTTTCTTCCGCTGTTCCTCATTCCGTTACTGAACTGAAAGTTATGTAAGTCACCAACCTAAAAAGAAGTATCTTACAATTCTTTATTTATTATTTTTTTATTATTTATTTATTTTTTTTTTGAGACAGACTCTGGCTCTGTCACCCAGGCTGGAGTGCAGTGGTGCAATCTCAGCTCACTGCAACCTCTGCCTCCCGGATTCAAGTGATTCTCCTGCCTTAGCCTCCTGAGTAGCTTGAATCACAGGTGCATGCCACCATCCCTGGCTAATTTTTGTTTTGTTTTGTTTTGTTTTTAGTAGAGATGGGGTTTCACCATGTTGGTCAGGCTGGTCTTGAACTCCTGACCTCATGATCCACCTACCTTGACCTCCCAGAGTACTGGGATTACAGGTGTGAGCCACTGCACCTGGTCTAGAAGTATTTTAACTCTTAAGACATTTTTAAAAAAATTTTTTAAGCTCCTACTGGACCATAAACTAAATTTTAAGTAACTAGGGATAGAAATAGTGTTGACATTAATAGAAGACTAGACATGATGAAAGATGAACATGGATGATTAATAAGATCATTTGCTATTCTGAATTTTTCACTGCATGCTGCTATTTGTGGTTCATCTCATACTCTGGTTTCTTTTGTGGCTGTATGATTATACTACTGAAATTTGCAAATTTGTTGCTACTTTGAATCAGGTATAATTGATTTTTTTTTTTGCTCCACATTTTGAGAAATTTACTAATTTTTATAGGAGGAGATTTCTTCAGAATTAAAAAAAGTTGCCTAATCATACCACGATGAAATACTGAATTAGTGAAATAGTTATAAAATAGTTTTCCAGACAGTTGAAAGAAATTTTTAAAGCATTTACTTGTTCTAATGTAATTTGTCGTTAATACTTACAAATACTAACATTTATTTCTTGGATTTGCGTGTTAAAAATTTCATATTGTAGATTATGAAGATAAAGAATGTAATTTTAAGCTATTTTTAATGTGTTTATATACAGTTGTGTCACCTCATACAGAAGCTTCTAGATGTATAATAAAGATCTTAACTCCCTCTAGTTTTCCTAAATGAAAGCAGGTGTTGAACATTGTCATGTTCTGATATATTTAAATTACTAAAATATTTAACAAGCTATCATGTTTGAAATAGTAGCCAGATGTTTTCAGTTTCCCCAGGATGCATTTTGGAGCTGAGCATTTACAGTGGAAATTAGCTAAATTTGCCAGTTTAACAATAACAAAACAAATAAACCCAACAATTTTATTTTTATTGTTTGACACAGTGTCTTGCTCTGTCATCGGGCTAGAGTACAGTGGCGCCATCTTGTCTCACTGCAGCCTCTGCCTCCCGGGTTCAAGTGATTCTCCTGCTTCAGCCTCCCAAGTAGCTGGGGTTATAAGTGCTCACCACTGTGCCCAGCTAATTTTTGTATTTTTGGTAGAGACGGGGTTTCGCCGTCTTGGCCAGGCTGGTCTCCAACTCCTGACCTTATGATCCACCCGCCTCAGTCTCCCAAAGTGCTGGGATTCCAGGCGTGAGACACCATGCCCAGCCACAACAAATTTTTTAAACCCAAATAAAAATGATATTATACTTAATATGTTATCACTGTAATGTAAGATAAGATTTCTACAGTCTAAGAAAACATGATTGGCACTCTACCTCCCAACAGTAATAGCCTTATTGAGGCATCGTTGACATACTGTAGAATTCACTCATTTTAAGTATACAAAGTTATGATTTTTTAAGTAAATGCTTATGCTTATTTCACCATCATCAGTATCCAGTTTTTAGGGCAGTTTTATTGAGGAATAATTGACATACAAAACCTATACATACGTAAAGTATATTGTCTGGCTTTCATTGTTTCGCATGAGAGATCTCCTGCCATCTTAATTTTTATTCCTCTATATGCAATATGTTTTTTTCTGGCTCTTTTAGTGCCTTTTGTTCATGACTCATTTTGAGAAATTGGACTATGGTGTGCTTTAGTATAGTTTGCTTCAGTTTCTTTTGTTTGGTGTTCATTGAACTTCTTGGATACTTCTTGGGTTTATAGTTTTCATCAAATGTGGAGAATTCGTAGCCTTTTTTTTTTTTTCTAATATATTTTGTGTCTCCAATTCTTTCTGCTCCCAATGAGAAATTTCAGTCACCCATATATGGTCACTTGAAGTTAAGTTCACAGTTAACATATGCACTGTTCTTTTTTTTATTCCCAAGTCTTTCCTTTGTGTCTTCTATTTTTGATCATTCCTTTGCTATGGCTTCAAGATCACTAAGCTTTCTTTTGCAGTGTTTAATCTGCCTCTCGTCCCATCCAGTGTATTTTTTTTTAAATCTCAGATATTGTCATTTTTTAATCACTAGAAACTTGGTTTAGATCTTTTTTATTTCTTCCATGTTTCTGTGCCGCATTTTCAGTAGATGGACTGTTATGATGTCCTTGCCTGCTAACCTAACATTTGTGTCAGTTAAGCCACTAAGCTTGTAATAATTTGTAATGCAACAACAAAAAAAATACACCTGGTAATCTATGAGTAGATGGCAGACATTGTGAATTTTACCTTGTTGGATGCTGAATATTTTTTTATTTCTACAAATATTCTTGAGCTTTGGTCTAGGACATAGTTACTTGGAAACAATATGTTCCTTTTGGGTACTGCTTTTAAGATTTTTTATGTGAAACAAGCATCATTTAGTTTAGGGGTAATTATTCTCTACAACTGGGGCAAGACTTGTGGATATTTTTTTCAATGCCTCATGAATTGAGATTTTTCAAGCCTGGTTGGTGGGAATAAACACTATTCCTACCTATGTGCACTGAGTATTGTTCTTTCTAACTTTTTCAGGTGGTTCTTTCCCCTGCCTCAGATATTTTCTTCATAGGCAGGTGCTGAGTAGTACTTTCATGAATACATGAAAACCCTCTGACCATCTCAGGAGTTCTTCTGTGAACAGCTCTCTGCTTTATTCTGCCTTGTGAACTCTAGCTGCTTTGGTTTCCTTGTATTCTCATTTCTGTCTCCTCAACTTGGCTCTACCTGAATTTCCCCCTCCCTATGCTGTGTCCTAGAAACTCTTAAGACAGTAAGCTGGAACTTACTGGAACTGAAATGATCTCGTTTGTTTCCCATCTCTCAGGGATTGCTGTTCTTCATTGTCTTTAACCCTTTTTTTCCCATGTATTTTGTCTTTTTTTGGCGGGGGGGGGGGGGGGGGGGGGGTGGTTTGAATTGGGAAGCTTTGTTTGTTACTACTTGGATAAAAATATAAGTCCTTCAGTATTATTAAAAATAGTTTAAAATTTTAAGTAAAATTAAGTAGTTGTTTAAATTAATAGGAAAACTTTTACCAGAAACACTTCTCCTAAAATGTTATTCAATGTACAGTATCTAAAATGTTAATACTAAAGCATTATTTAAATTCTAATATACTGTGTCTAGCCCAAATAATGACAAAGCCATATATCCAGATGACCTAACTCATAGTTCTTGATTTTCATTTTGAACGCCTTTAGTATTTATTTGATATTTATAGAGCTTGTTGCCTTAAACAATTATTTTCACGTTTTTCCTAAAGCCTCTCTCTATACACAGCAAATTCACCTTTGTATTCTATGGCAGGTTGAACTGTCACATGCTTTTCCTCCTGGTTATACATCATATATAGTTTATGCTTATATTTCAGAATTTCTCCCCAGTGTATTTAGTATTTATAAATATCAAATAAAGAAATTGAAGTTATTTTATGCTTAGATAATTACAACCCATAATTTTTTGGCTACTTGAACTAACAGAGTGGAAAAATAATGTCATTTTACATCAAATAGAACATAAATTCATTTAGTTACACCAAAACCCTGTAAAGTTCTTTTCTATGTTAACGACATAACTATTAAATGTAGTTGTTATTCACATAGTAAGACTTCCTTATTTCTAATTTTCATGTGCTATTTTAATGGCATTTTATTTAGCTTTATGTTTCTCGTTCCATATCTCTACCAACATAGTTTATATAACTTGTTTTGGTTTTTGTCCTACAGACAGCTTTGGGAGATGTTGCCTTTTTTTTTTTTTTTTTCTGGAGATAGAGTCTTGCTGGAGTACAGTGGCACAGTCTCAGCTCTACCTCTGCCTTCTAGGTTCAAGCCAGTCTTGTGCCTTGGCCTCCCGAGTTGCTGGGACTACAGGCACACACCTCCGTGCCCAGCTAATTTTTTGTATTTTCTTTACTGAAAATTTCTCTACTGAAAATACAAAAAAATTAGCTGGGCACAGAGGTCTCACCACGTTGCCCAGGCTGATCTCAAACTCCCAGGCAGTCTACCCACTTCAGCCTCCCAAAGTGCTAGGATTACAGGCAAGAGAGCCACCATGCCCAACCAGGAAGTGTTGTTCTTTTCTATAAAATTTCTTAAGTTGACTTAAGAATTTTTAATGGTTTCTCTAATTAAAATAAGAAAGATGATGGCTTCCTCACTGATTCTCTGGGAGAAGAGTTTTTGTTTTCAGATTTTTTTTCTTTCCTTGAATAGGTAACAGATTAAGATTAAGGATTCCATAGATTAAGTATTGATGTTCTTATTTGATATTTATGTATGCTAACAGGTACTTTGGAAGTTCGTCTTATGGGCTGCCAAGATATCCTAGAGAATGTCCCTGGACGGTCAAAAGCAACATCAGTTGCACTGCCTGGTTGGAGTCCAAGTGAAACAAGATCATCTTTCATGAGCAGGACGAGTAAAAGTAAAAGCGGAAGTAGTCGAAATCTTCTAAAAACCGATGATTTGTCCAGTTCAGTAACCATATTTTTTAAAATCGTGACAAACTGAAGTACTTACACAAGGGACTCATGAATGGGGACAGAGAAGAATGTGAAGTGTTCAAGTTGTACAAAACACTTTAAAGTTATGGGGTTTTTTTTTTGTTTTTTTGTTTTTTTTGAGATGGAGTCTCTGTCACCCAGCATGAGTAGCTGGGATTACAGGGGCGTGCAATCATGCCCAGCTAATTTTTGTATTTTTAGTAGAGACAGGGTTTCACCATGTTGGTCAGGCTGGTCTTGAACTCCTTACCTCATGATCTGCCCACCTCGGCCTCTCAAAGTGCTGGGATTACAGGAATGAGCCACTGTGCCTGGCCTTAAAATTATGGTTTTTATAATTTAAAATATTAAAACCTGTGATGATAGGAAACAGATAACAAATTCTATTTTGTTGAAGATACATTAGAAAGCTGAATGACAAATAACATTAGTTCTTTTGGAAGAATGAAATAATGAGCATCACTCTTAGGCCAAACTGAAGGTGCACAAAAGCTATGAGACTGGTCCTTATAGAATCGTGTCTTGATTCCTTTATTTTTTTGAGACAGCGTTTTACTCTGTTGCCCAGGCTTGGTGCCATGGTACAGTCATGGCTCACTGCAGCCTCAACCTCCTGGGCTTAAGTGATCCTCCTACCTCAGCATCTTGAGTAGCGGGATTACAGGCACATGCCACCATACCTGGCTAATTTTTTTTTTTTTTTTTTTTTTTTGGAGACAGGGTCTTGCTATGTTGCCCAGGCTGGTCTCGAACTCAGGGGCTCTAGTGATCCTTCCACCTCAGCCTCCCAAAGTGCTGGGATTATAGGTGTGAGCCACCTTGTCTAGCCTTGACCTTTTTAATGGTTTAGTGACACTTTAATAGTATTTAACATTGAAATTTTGGTAATCTAACCGCTGATTCAGACATGTTTACTGAGATAGTAGCCTTGTAGTGCACTGAGATGGGGTGGTAAGGGTGCAGTTGGGGAGAGTAAAAGGTAAGAGGTTTGGGAAGCACTGGGGAGAAATTCTGAAATATAAGCGTAAACTATGTATGATGTATAACCAGGAGGAAAAGCATGTGACAGTTCAACCTGCCATAGAATACAAAAGTGAATTTGCTGTGTATAGAGAGAGGCTTTAGGAAAAACGTGAAAATAATTGTTTAAGGCAACAAGCTCTATAAATATCAAAGAAAGAAAAACTGATTGATACACAAACATACAGTGTGGCAGACAACTATTATTTACCTGTTCTTTTAGTCACATGCCAATGTAAACAAAATAGATAGCAGTCTATTTGGGAGTGTCTGGTAGCAGTGTATGTGTGTATAAAACTAGCCATTTAAGATTCAAAAGTTTTAATATTGATTATGAAAAACTTTATTTTCAAAGGATCTTAAGGCTTTTATTGCTATTAAACAGCAATACTTCTGTTTTTCATAAAGGATTAAAGTTTTTAAGCAAGTTTGTAAATTTTAATTATAGATGATGTCTGTGCTGTTTTGAAGCTCGATAATACTGTGGTTGGCCAAACCAGCTGGAAACCTATTTCCAATCAGTCATGGGACCAGAAGTTTACACTGGAACTAGACCGGGTAAGATAACTAACATTTTACTTGAATTTTAATTATATTTATAATTCATCTTAAATGTAAGTTACATTTTTTTAGAAGGCTTCAACAAGTCTTATTCTTAACAATAAAAATAGATCTTAGATATTTTTTACATTTCTTATTCAATGAGTTATACATAAATCTACCTTAATATGTAGGTGGATAGCAAATTGCTGTAGGAGCTTTCATTTGTGTAGTAATTTGAAAATGTTTCGTTCATACCAACCTGAAAGGTCAGTTAGGTATAATATTGAAGTGCATTTGTTGTCTTAATAACATGCTAACAACTAAGGTGATTATTCTGGCTCACCACGTGTAGGTTACCTTACTTGAGCTATATTTGAAATGAGCTTTTAGGCTTTATCACCCAGCCTTCTGTGTGTTTCAATGTCTTTCAAGAATAATTTGAATAGCTAGAATTCAGCCTTTGGCCATAGAACCCAACAGAAGTTAACTTGGTCCACAGTAGATTTAAATCCATAGTGATAACTTTTAGATTCAAATCCATTCATTGGGTTGTGAGAGGAAAATATTAAAACTCAATCATACTTTTATCTAAAAACAAAGAAAAATACTAAACTTTTTTATTATTTGGTATTTAGGTTAAGGGTATATATATTCTAAAAATTAATTATGTTAATGAAAGCAGATTTACAGTGCTTAATGATGTGTGCTGTGAAAATGTTTTGGTGATCACTTTTGTAGCCTCTACTTTTAAACTTGGGAAACCATTCAATTTTAATTCTTTCCCAGTTTTAAAAGTAGAAGCTAGAACAGTAATCACCAAAACATTTTAAAAGCATTCTATTTTAATGCTTTTCCAATTTGTCTTTTACTGTCTTCACAGCCAGCAACCTAGTTTAGACCCTTATTGTTGCTTTCCTTGGTGCAGATATTGTGTCTACCACTTTGATATTGTATGTACTTGAACAAAATGCTTACAGATGTTGTAGACGTTGTATGTAATTGAACAAAATGCTCACCCTTTAATGTATTCCACTTTCCTTACCTTTAATACTGTCTACCTCACTGAGATGTGTGACGATTAAATCTATGTAAAGATCTTAAAATAATGGTAAGAACTTGATTAATGTCAGCTGGTTTTTTTTTTTATTTTTTTCTCGAAGTAAGCTAACTAATCTTCCATATATCTAAGTACTAGACTGATCTTCAAAGAACACTACTTTTATTCTGGCATTCATTCTTAGATTTAGACTCATTCATTTATTTGTTAAACTATATATCCGTTGATACCTTCTTTGTATCCTGGCACTTCCAGGTGGTAGATTAGCAATGAACAACATAAATAGTGTTTCTCAGGTTCCCTCAAGGAATGTACACTTCATTGGTTATTTAGTATATATTTGATTACTTGCAAACATTTTACCATTACATCAAAACTGACTATAAGAGTTTGCTACCTCATTTCCTAGATATACCTTTATTTTGATGATTTCAGTTTAAAAGATATTGAGGACCTTCTAGGACTTTCCTAGGATTTGCTTGAAGAAAAAATCTGAGGGAGGAAAGACTAAAAGCATGTAAATTGACAGGAAGTTACTCTAGTGGTACAACTATAACATGATAAGAGCCTGAACTAAGATGTGGTAGTAGTAATAAAAAAGAAAAGGATGTATGTGGGAAATGAAGGAAATATCAATGTGACTTAATAACAAATTGGATATGAGTTCAGAAGAAGGAATTTGTCATTAGTGGCAGAGAAAATGATAAAGAAATTCAGAAATTAGAAAAGATAACTCGAAACTAGTTTTAAGTAAAACTAGTTCATTTACTGAAATATAAATGCAAATATTTTATATTTGAAATATAAATATATTATAAAATGCAAATACTTTTATTATAAATAAAATATAACAGTATGATATTGTATATATTTTATAATAATTTCATAAATAAAAATATTATAAATTCTAGAATTTGTCTCTAAATAACTAATTATTTCACACTTAAATGAAGATATGGAACCCAGAGGTTAAGGCTGGATAAGTGAGTGCATTTAAGGTCATTTGATTGGAAGTCATAATGAATACCATTCAAGTGGATAAGATAAATCCATTTATTTCTACAAATATTTATTAAGCATTTTATATATGCCTAACATTTTACTAGTTCTAGGTTTACAGAAATAATACATACTCATTGTATAATGGAACTTTTAGGCTTAATAATTACTGATTTTATGTTCTGTGCTATATGCCATTTTAGATGCTAGTGATGATTGATCAAAATAGTGAAAGTCTCTGTAATTGTGGGATTTTATCTTCTAAAGAGGGAAGATAAATAGTAAACAGGTTTAAAAAATCTAGATGTGCACCAAACGAAGTACAATGATGTAACGGGAGATGGGGGATGGAGGTACTTTAGATGGGATTATTAGGGAAAGCCTCCCAGGGAGGCCACATTTGACCTGAGACCTCGTGGGTGAAAAGTTAACCAGAGTTGCAAAAATCTGGGGAAAGTTTCCCTGCAGAGGAGACAAACATAACTAACCATTTGAGGTAGGACAGGTCTTGATGTATTGCAGCAAGAAAAATGATGAGATGTAAGAGTGGTGTGAAGTAAAATATCAGAAGCAGGTAGGTGCCAGATTACTATGGACTTTGTAGGCTTTGAATTTGCAAGACATTTGAAAGGTCTTTTTTATTAATTTTTTTTATTTTTATTTATTTATTTTTGAGACAGAGTCTCACTCTCTTGCTCAGGCTAAAGTGCAGTAGTGCGATTACAACACACTGCCTCGTTGACCTCCTGGACTCAAGCAATCCTCCCACCTTAGCCTCCCTAGTAGCTGGTACTACAGGTGGACTGGGGTGTTGCTATGTTACTCACGCTGGTCTCAAACTCCTAAGCACAAGACTTCCTCCTGCCTCGCCCTCCCAAAGTATGGGGACTACAGGTGTGAGCCACCGCAGCTATCCTTGAAGGGTTTTTAATAGAATTTTCATCCTCCAGTTTACCTATTGTAATTGTTCTGATAGAAATAAGTACTATATACTATAGAAGCTAATAGAAAAATCAATAACTCATAGTGGGAAAGAGTTTATAAAGAAAACAAAGGTTCAACAAACACATTTTAAGCAGTATTCCAGAGGTATGACAAGAGAAAAAAAGGTTTGCCAAGAATTAGAAAGCTTTGAGTTGGATCAGATCATAGTTAGAACATTATATACACTTATCCAGTGAAGAATTGCCAGAATGGTGGGATGAAAATCCTGTAACATAGGAAAAAATTAAGGGAAAATGGGATTTTAAGCTTATTAAAGCAGAGATTTAACAAAAATTTGGTAACTATCCTTAAAGTTAGAAGGAGTAACATGTGGAGAAAGAATTAGACTAGGCATGAGGTTTCAATATATCTGTCAGCTCTTACTGATTGGTTGTGACTTTCTGAAACTCACTCTTATAGATGCTTCCTTAGCGGATCGTGATTGTTAGAGATTACTCTGAACAAATAGCAATGTCCCGACACTTTGGGAAGCATCATGTTCTGTTTTTAGGTTGACCTCATGGCTGTAAAAGACAAAGCAAAAGTCAACAAATGGCAGATTGCATTTCAGTACAAAAAATAGTAATACTGTTAATAATTGAAAAGATCTTCTATAGAAAGTAGTAAGTTCTCTTTCAGTAAAGTTTAGTGAGTAACTTACAAGAGAGACACTTAGAGAAATTGTATCAGAAAATTGTTACATTTCTAAGTTTCTTTTTAAGTCTGAGATTTTCTTCTTAAGAAGGAGAACTAGCATTATTACATGCTATAAATTAACTGTTTTACAAAATGAACTGTATAAATAGATATTTTATGACTATAAAATGTTTGTTTCAGCTTTCACTCATTTTTAATATGGGTAATAGGTTTGCCATAACATTGACCTTGAAGCCAGATAGACTGAGTTCATAATTCATCTGCTGCTTATTGGTTTTTTAGTGGTGGGCAAGTTACTACTGGGCATTTGTTTTACCATCTCTAAAGTGTAGGTAAGAACATAATACAGAACTGTTAGGATAGAACTGAGGGTAGTGTATGTAAAATACCTTGGATTGCCTGGCACATTTCAGCCATTCAGTGGTATACTTTCTTTTAGCCTGGGGTTTTAAGTATGGCTATGAATTTGAATATAATTAAAGGGGATTTGAGAATGAAGAACTGGTTGAATGTCATTTTCTTTTATTTGAGAGCCTATTTAAGATAATTACCTGCAGACCACAGTGCTTCAATTCGTGTTAAAAATTAATAAAAAATAAGATAATTATCGAGTAATATGTTCACAATGAAACTTAATTATTATTAGAGGGAAAATGATGAGCTAGGAGATTTTTCTCATAACAGGGTTATTGTTAATAGAATTTTATATTTAAAAGAGAAATTACAAGTAATTCAGAATATTGCCATTATTTTGTAGTTGAGGAAACCAAGGTCCAGGTTAGTTACATATTAATACATTTCAGGACTGGTACTAGACCTTCAGTGTCTTAACTTTTAAATGTGTGTTCTTTTCTCTCTGGTGATTTGAATGAGATAAAAAGATAACAATAGCACAGAAGAGGAAACAGCAGATGATGATGAGTGCCTGGAATAGAAAATATGGTTTTAAATTACCTAAACTCTACAAGCTTAGAACAATAAAAAGACTGTGGTAACTGTTGATTGTTCTTTACTTGCCATTGTAATCTTCACCTAAAAATATTTTTCCTATCAATGGCATCAGGCATTCTTCCCACTTAGGAGTAATCCTCCTTTTAAAACTTTGAAGATGCTATGTATGTTAAGCAGATCCTCTAGGTTCTTGATAGGCTTGTTTCTGATCCCTAATTTGATTATAAACATTTCCTTCACAGAGACCACATTCCCTATTAAAATAGCTCCTTCTGTTTACATAATATACTTTACATTTTCATGTGCTTTCTATCATTTTATTTTATCCCTTTATTTATAGAAAATGTTTATAAAAACATTTATAGATGGAAACATTTCAAGTGGCCTTAGTAAAAAAGAAAAAAGAAAAAATTTATAGAAAATGTTGCTTTAAACTGACATATTTTTTCCAGCATTTTGCCTCATATGTCAACTTTTGTCTTCTGTAGCATTCTAGAACTAAGTTTTCTGTACTGTTTCATTTCAAGATACAAAATTCATAGTTTTTTTTAGACTTGTAGGATAGTAGATCTACTATGACCTACAGAAATTCAAGTTATATTCTGTGGAGCATCAGTGTTCTGCAGAATTGTCTCAGGAGACAACACAGAGTCTTTTTTGTTGTTATGGGATTTTATATAAAATATCATTTTGATTTTGCTACTTAGAAAAAAAGTTTTTAAATTGTTGGTGTAATTTAGCTCCTTCATTTTACAAACCAAGGAAATTATGGCCCTCAGACTAAATAACTAGCCTAGGGTATAATCCCAGATTCTTAATGAAGTCTACTGACTGCCAGCCCTGTGTTCTTTCTATGCTGTCAGGTTACACTCTTTTATATTTTCTTGTAGTTATGCAGTTTTTTATTTTCCCTGAATTCCCTGAGCCTTCCTGTTATAAAAAGTTTAATTGCCAGGCATGGTGGCTCACTCCTGTAATCCCAGCACTTTCGGAGGCCCAGGCAGGCGGATCACAAGGTCAAGAGATCAAGACCATCTTGGCGAACACGGTGAAAATCCCATCTCTACTAAAAATACAAAAATTAGCCAGGCATGGTGGCGGGCACCTGTAATCCCAGTTACTTGAAAGGCTGAGGCAGAGGATCCCTTGAACCCAGGAGGTGGAGGTTGCAATGAGCCGAGATGGTGCCACTGCACTCTAGCCTGGACGACAGAACGAGACTCCGTTTCAAAAAAAGAAAAAAATGTTTAATCAAGTTACATAAGAGATTGAAATAAAAGACAAAATGTCAGAAAGAGATCCAAGATGGCCGATTACTAGCAGCTCAGAATTGCAGCTCCCAGTGAAAGCGCAGAGAGTGAGTGGACGCCACACTTCTAGACGAATTTTTGTTGCTCACGGACCAGGAGATTCCCAGTGGAGAAGCCCCACAGGTTGCCAGCACAACCCTTTTGGCTGGCGCGGCAGTTCTTGGTGTAGGGTAAATGGGACTGGGCGTCCTTTTGATGTTTGGAGCTCCGAGAAGGTAGAGTCGCCCGTTCAGCTGATTGAAAAAGGGACTGAAGAGGGAAGCCAGACCAGAGACTCCCGTCCAGAAAAGCACCACGAATCTCAACACCGCTGTTTCAGCCGGCGCTGCGGGTCGCCACAGTGAAAATTACATAGATTCCAGTTCTGGGAATCAACAACCTGGACATCCACTCAGAAACCTAATTTGAAAGTCGGTAATTACAAAGACGACAGGTGGATAAATCCACAAAGATGGGAAGAAACCAGTGCAAAAAGACTGAGAACACCGAAAATCAGAATCTCTCTCCTTCTACAGAGGATGGCAGTTCCTCATCAGCAACGGAACAAGGCCTGATGGAGAATGAGCGCAATGAATTAACAGAATCAGATTTCAGAAGGTGGATAATAAGAAACTTCCGTGAGTTAAAAGAACATGTTCTAACCCAATGCAAAGAAACTAAGAACTTTGAAAAAAGATTTGACGAAATGCTAATGAGAATAGATAATTTAGAGAGGAATATAAATGAATTAATGGAGCTGAAAAACAATACGAGAAATTCGTGAGGTATGCACAAGTCTTAATAGTCGAACTGATCAAGCAGAAGAAAGGATATCAGAGGTCGAAGACCAACTTAATGAAATGAAACGAGAAGACAAGATTAGAGAAAAAAGGGTGAAAAGGAACGAGCAAAGTCTCCAAGAATTATGAGACTATGTGAAAAGACCTAATTTACGTTTGATAGGTGTACCTGAATGTGACGAAGAGAATGAATCCAAGCTGGAAAATATTCTTCAGGATATTATCCAGGAAAA
>CAUYQU010034002.1:0-42466 GCA_963574635.1 Cheracebus regulus
AGAATGAAAGAAAGAAAGAAAGAAAGAAATAATTAAAGAAAGAAAGAAAGAAAGAAAGAAAGAAAGAAAGAAAGAAAGAAAGAAAGAAAGAAAGAAAGAAAGAAAGAAAGAAAGAAAGAAAGAAGGAAAGAGAAAGAAAGAAAGAAAGGAAGGAAAGAAAGGAAAGAAAGAAAGAAAAGTAATACAGGCTGGGCACCGCAGCTCACTACTTCTAATACTACTAATTGTTCTTCTTTCTGCTTCTTCTTCTGCTTCTTCTTGTTCTTCATCTTCTTCTTTCTTCTTCTCTTTTCTTCTTCTTCTTCCTTCTCCTTCTTTCTTCTTCTTTCTTCTTCTTCTTTCTTCTTTCTTCTTCTTCCTTTCTTCTTTTTCTTTCTTCTTTCTTCTTTCTTCTTCCTTTTCTTCTTCCTCTTCTTCCTCTTTCTTCTTCTTTTCTTCTTCTTCCTCTTCTTCCTTCTTTCTTCTTCTTCCTCTTTCTTCTTTTCTTCTTTTTCTTCTTCTTTTTCTTATTCTTTTTCTTCTTCTTCCTCTTCTTTCTTCTTTCTTCTTCTTCAGCTCAGTACTTCTACTACTACTAATTCTTCTTCTTCCTCCTCTTTCTTTCTTCTTCTTTCTTCCTCTTCCTTTCTTTTTTGAGACAGTCTTTTTCACCCAGGCTGAAGTGCAGTGGCACGATCTTGGTTCACTGCAATCTCTGCCTCCCGGGTTCAAGAGATTCTCCTGCCTCACCCTCCCGAGTAGCTGGGACTACAGGCATGCGCCACCATGCACGGTTAAGTTTTGTATATATATATTTTTAATTAGAGATGGGGGTTTCGCCATGTTGGTCAGGCCGGTCTCAAACTCCTGACTTCGTGATCCTCCCTCCTCGACCTCCCAAAGTGCTGGGCTTACAGGCATGAGCCACCGCGCCCAGCCAATTTTTGTATTTTTAGTAGAGATGAGGTTTCACCATGTTGGCTAGGCTGGTTTTAAACTCATGCCCTCTGGTGATCCATCCACCTCAGTCTCCCAAAGTGCTGGGATTACAGGTGTGAGCCACCGCATCTGGCCCACAGCTCCCTTCTGTAATCCTAACACTTTGGGAGGATGAGGCAGGAGGATTGCTTAAGCCCAAGAGTTTGAGACCAGCCTGGACAACATAGTGATACCCTGTCTCTACATAAAATTGAAAAAAAAAAACAAAAACTTGGCATGGCACGGTGGTTCATGCCTGTAGCCTCAGCTACTCAGGAGTCTGAAATGGGAGGATCACTTGAGCCAGGAGGTTAAGAGGTTAAGGCTGCAATGAGCTATGATGGCACCACTGTAATACAGCTTGGGCAAAAGAATGAGACCCTGTCTTAAAAAAAAAAAAAAAAGAAAGAAAAATAATACAGTATCCTTACAGTAAGCCACTCTAACTTGACAAGCCAAAATAAGACTGTTTTCTCACAAAGAGACTTGATATAATAACCTAACTGAAATGCCAGGTGCAGTGGCAAGTCCCTGTAGTCGCAGCTACTCAGGAGGCTGAGGCTGGAGGATCTCTTGAGTCCAGGAGTTCTGGCCTGTAGTGTGCTATGCCAATTAGGTGTCCACACTAAGTTCGGCATCAGTATGGTGACCTCCCGGGAGCAGGGGACCACCAGGTGGCCTAAGGAGGGGTGAACTGGCCCATGTCGGAAATGGAGCAAGTCAAAACTCCCACGCCGATCAGTAGTGGGATGGCGCCTGTGAATAGCCACTGCACTCCAGCCTGGGCAACATAGCAAGACCCCATCTCATAGAAAATAATAATAACCCAACTGAAATTTCTTACCCATGCAGAGAAAAACTCTAATATTATCATCAAATTATTAAACTTTCCCCAAGTTTGTCTGCTGAGTTCTAGTGACCTCAGCATTACATACTTAGCAACAGCCTCTAGCTGACCTATCCTGAATATCAGTGTTTCTTAAGCACCCCATTTATTATGCCTTTACTGATTGAGAAAACCTACATTTGCTTCCTTTTGCCTGCCACCAGATTGGTAATAACTTTCATATTGATTGCCAATAATGATTATCTGAAAAGCCATTTCTAAGGCCATATCCAAGCTCCGCAGAAAAAAAGTGCTGTCATCCCATGTTAATGTACCTACCACAGGGAGTTATAGCAGACAATGGTCCATTTACCATCCTGGCCAAGGATGCCAAGCCCACACACCAAGGCCTGATTTTCAAAACCCACCAGAATCCAGCCTCCACTGACCTCTCCTGAGTGATTTCCCATCTCTGTCCACTGGATGCCCACACTCAGCCAAGTGCGTTATTGCCGCTTAGGTGCGCTATTGCCACTGTCCTGGTAGTTTCTCCACCTGAGATATTGTATCTCTCCTCCACCTTTCAATAGCCTGTCCTTCCTTAAGTCCCAGTTGAAATCCCACTTCTCTGAATCTTTTCCTGGTTTCTTTTTCTTGTCTTTTTGTTAAACTGATCTGCTTTTAGTCTGTACTAAGAAGTTAGTACAGGAAAATAATTTGTTCTCTCTGTAACATGAAAATCAGATCCATTTTAATCCACTTGACTTTTTTTTTTTTTTTTTTTGAAATGGTGTCTCACTCTGTCACACTGGGTAGAATGCGGTGATGCAATCTTGGCTCACTGCAACCTTCGCCTCCCGGGTTCAAGCGATTCTCCTGGCTCAGCCTCCCGAGTAGCTGGGAGTACAGGTGCCCACCACCACATCCAGCTAATTTTTTTTTTTTGAGACGGAGTCTCCCACTGTCGCCCAGGCTGTAGTGCAGTGGTGCGATCTCGGCTCACTGCAATATCTGCCTCCTGGATTCAAGCAGTTCTCCTTCCTCAGCCTCCCAAGTAGCTGGGACCCAGGCGTGCACCACCACACCCAGCTAATTTTTTTATATTTTTAATAGAGACGGAGTTTCACCATGTTGGCCAGGCTGGTCTCAAACTCCTGACCTCAGGTGATCCTCCGTCTTCGGCCTCCTAAAGTGCTGGGATCACAGGCGTGAGCCACTGCACTCGGCCTCCACTTGTCCCTCAGAGTTGTGGGGCCTCAATAGCCAAGACATTCACAAACCTTCCCACTAACAGGAAGCTCAATTCCTGCAATCAAAGCACACTCGCACACATGCACAAACACAAAATCTCATTAGGTGCCCTGGGAACATTGCTGCCTTCTTGACATTTTAATTCTATCTCCCCTGTAATTTCAATTTGGAGCTGGGCTTTCTCCTGTTGGGAACAAAGTTCAACCATTTAAAATGCTTGGTCTAAAGCTTACTCTTCTCCACTTTCGTTATCTTTTCCCTGTTTACGATGCCATCCAATTATGGAATCTGATGGTTAACTCCCAGTGCTCATCCCATTTGACCTTCCAGCAGCTTCTAAAACAATCAACCATTCTGTTATCTGAGAACTAAATTATCTCTCTCTTTTTTTTTTTTTTTTTGAGACGGAGACTTGCTCTGTCATCAGGCTGGAGTGCAGTGGCACAATCTCAGCTCACTGCAGCCTCTACCTCCCAGGTTCAAGCAAATCTCCTGCCTCTCCTGAGTAGCTGGGACTACAGGTGTGTACCACCACGCCCAGCTAAGTTTTGTATTTTCACTAGAGCAGGGGTTTCACCATGTTGGCCAGGATGGTTTCAATCTCTTGACCTCATGATCCACCTGCCTCAGCCTCCCAAAGTGCTGGGATTAGAGATGTGAGACACTGCACCTGGCCAATTCTCTTTTTCTAAAAACAACATGTTATTTTCAAATATGTGTACATTATGGAATGGCGAAATCAAACTAATTAACATATGCATTACCATACACATTTTATTCTGGTAAGAACACTTAAAATCTATTCTCAGCAATTTGCAAGAATATAGTACGTTGTTATTAACTATACATCTCCTGAATTTATTCCTCCTGTCTAACTGAAATTTTGTATCCTTTGACCAACATCTCCCCGATCCTTCCCATACCCTGGTAACCACTGTTTGTCCTTTCCTTTTTCCTTTCCTCTTTCCTTTCCCTTTTTTTCTTTTTAATATTCACCCAGGTGTGGGTGGGCTGAGTCTGAAAAGAGAGTCAGCCTCCTTTTTTTTTTTGAGGCAGAGTCTTGCTCTGTCGCCAGGCGCCAGGTTGGAGTGCAGTGGTGCAATCTTGGCTCACTGCAACCTCTGCCTCCTGGGCTCAAGCAATTCTGCCTCAGCCTCCCGAGTAGCTGGGACTACAGGCACGCGCCAGCACGCCCAACCAATATTTGTATTTTTTTAGTAGAGAGGGGGTTTCACCATGTTGGCCAGGATGGTCTCGATCTCTTGACCTTGTGCTCCACCCGCCTTGACCTCCCAAAGTGCTGGGATTACAGGCATGAGCCACCGTGCCCAGCCTTTCCTTTCCTTTTTCCTTTTTTTTTTACTTTCTCTTCTCTTCTCCTTCCCTCCCCACCCCCTCAGTTTCACCATATTGCCCAGGCTAGTCTTGAACTCCTGAGCTCAACCAATCTGCCCACCTCAGCCTCCAAAAGTGCTGGGATTATAGGTGTGAGCCACCATGCCTGGCCTTTATTCCTTACTTTTGAGTTGAATTTCTTTTGTATTCCACAAGTAAGTGAGATCATGTGGTATCTTTCTGTGCTTGGCTTATTTCACTTAAGGTAAGGTCCTCCAGTTCATCCATGTTGTCACAGATGACAATACTTCTTTCTTTTTAAGGCTGAATAGTATTCTACTGTGTACATATGCCACATTATCTTTATCCGTCGTCCACTGATGGACACAAGTCGATTCCATATCTTGGCTGTTGTGAATGTTGTTTGCAGTGGTTTGAACGTGTCTCCCAAAGGTCAAGTGTTGGAAACTTAATCCCCAATGCAACAACGCTAAGAGGTACAATCTTTAATTAATGATTAGATCATGAGCCTCTGCTTCTTTTGCAAAATGTCTTTTTGGATCTGTTGCCTTTTTTTTTTTTTTTTTTGAGACAGAGTCTCGCTCTATTGCCCAGGCTGGAATGCAGTGGCGAGATCTCAGCTCACTGCAACCTCCGCCTCCCATGTTCAAGCAATTCTTTTGTCTCAGCCTCCTGAGTAGCTGGGACTACAGGCACAAGTCACCATGCCCAGCTAATTTCTTTTTTTTTTTTTGTATTTTTAGTAGAGACAGGGTTTCACCATGTTGGCCAGGATGGTCTCAATCTCTTGACCATGTTATCCACCAACCTCGGCCTTTCAAAGTGCTGGGATTACAGGCGTGGCCACTGTGCCCAGCCATTTTTTTTTTTTTTTTGAGATGGAGTTTCACTATTGTTGCCCAAGTTGGAGTGCAATGGTGTGATTTCAGCTCACTGCAACCTCCGCCTCCCAGATTCGAGCTATCTCCTGCCTCAGGCTTCCAAGTAGCTGGGATTACAGGCATGTGCCACCACATCCGGCTCATTTGTATTTTTAGTAGAGATGGGGTTTCACCATGTTGGTGAGGCTGGTCTTGAACTCCTGACCTCAAGTGATCCACTTGCCTCGGCCTCCCAAAATGCTGAGACTACAGGCATGAGCCACTGTGCCTGGCCTGTTGCCAATTTTTTAATCAGGGTATTGGTTTTCTTGCCTTCGAGTTGTTAGAGTTCCTTATATATTTTTGATACTAATCTCTTTTCAGATGCACGGTTGCAAATATTTTCTCTCATTCTGTGAGTTGTTTCTTCTTGAGAATCAGTTTTTCACCTGGCTTCAAAACTCTCCTACTGTTGTTGTTTTGTTTTTGAGACAGGTCTTACTGTGTTGTCCAGCCTGGAGTGCACCGGCACCATCACAGTTCAGTGCAGCCCTGACCTCCTGAGGTCAAGTGATCCTTCACCCTAGCCTCCCGAGTAGCTGGGACTGCAGGCACATGCCACCACACCTAGCTAATTTCTTTTATCTTTTGTAGAGGTGGGTTTTTGCCATGTTGCCCAGACTCATCTCAAACTCCTGGGCTCAAGCCATCCGCCCTCCTCGGCCTCCCAAAGTGCTGGGATTACAGGCATGTCCTAGTGTTTTAAAGGTATTTCACCTTTGTTTTAGTCAGGTATGGAAAGGCAAAGGCACACAGACATGGAAATGACTGTCATGAAGAGATAATTTTCCACTCACAGATCCCTAGAAAGAGAAGGCGCAGCAGGCCACACAGGGCCACATGGCACTAGGTTTGGTCAGGAGGCAGGAGTAAGGAAAATGTGGGTAACAGGCTTAATTGTATTTTCCATGGGAAGGAACAAGAAAGGGATGAAAGCTTAGCAGCCAATGCTCAGCAGGCTCTGAGGCATACAGCCTGTTCCTAATTGTCAGTTACCTTGTCCTTGAATGACTAAGGCAGGAAAATAGTGACCAGAGTGTGAGAGCTCAATAAAGGTGGTGGGGGTTTGTATTTGAGAGCCATAATCCCCAAAGAGCTGTTTACCATCTCTAGGAATTAGCTAACACTGAGAGGAGCCATCCTTCAAGGGTCCACAAGGCACCAAGTAGTCAATGCATCAGAATACAGAGAAACACCTGGTCCTTCTGCGACTTCACTTGCCATTTATTCTGTCTCCTTTTCTGAGTCTTCCTCTTCTCCATGAAGTCATAGTACTGAGGACGAGTTCTTATTGGGCCTTATCAGAGCCCCAGCAGCAATGTGGTTGGCTTGCAGGTGGTAAAAGAATTCACCAACAACAGTGTAGGCACGTTGTAATAGATAACACTCTGCAGCAGAGTGCAGCAGGGCACCTCAGCAGGACAGGACTGAGCGGCACCGAGGATTTTCCTTAGGGATGTTTATGGACCTTGAAGTGGGAGCCCAAGGGTGATTTGGACCATCTTAGCCACATATGTGGTGATAAATGATTACGTCTGTAGACATTTTGGTGCCATGATGTCAGCAATGGTTGCATAATGAGTTTTGACATGTATGCATTCTGAAGATGTATAGAAATTCTAGTTACTGGTAAGATTTTTGGAAAGAAGCCTGGTACTAGATGCTGGCTTTAGATAATAGGGAAGTCTAATTACTTCTGAATTCCTCAGATAGGGAGTGTTGCCTCTGGATGGTCTGCTTGATAGCCACCAGGTGATCTTGGCTCTCCTCAGTTCTTGGTCCTTGTATATGTATCTTCTTATCTCTTCCCTACATTCACTTGGTGACTACACAATTAGTCTCAGCATTTTAAATGGCATCTCTCTCTCTCTCTCTCTCTCTCTCTCTCTCTCTCTCTCTATATATATATATATATTGTTTGTTTGTTTGAGACAGAGTTTCGCTCTTGTCACCCAGGCTGGAGTGCAATGGCAAGATCTTGGCTCACTGCAACCAGATTCAAGGAATTCTCCGATCTCAGCCTCCCAAGTAGCTGAAATTACAGGCATGAACCACCATGCCTGGCTAATTTTTGTATTTTTAGCACAGATGGAGTTTTACCATGTTGGCCAGACTGGTCTCAAACTCCAGACTTCAGGTAATCTGCCCATGTTGGCCTCCTAAAGTACAGGGATTACAGGCGTGAGCCACTGTGCCCCGCCAGAAGCCTTTTTTTTTTTTTTTTTTTTTTTTTAAAGAAAGGGTTTCACCATGTTGGTCAGGCTGGTCTTGAACTCCTGATCTCAGGTGATCCGCCCGCCTTGGCCTCCAAAGTGCTTGGATTACAGGCGTGAGCCACCACGCCCGGCCAAGAAGCCTTTTCTTAGTAAACAACAAATCCATTCTTGCTGAAGCCAAAATCCTTGGAGTCATCTGATTTTAATTTGCTTTCCTATATACCAGCAATCATCAAGTAGAATCTGAAATTTAAAACACAATACTGAAACTGCCTTTGCAAGAATCATAATAGAAAAATATTACAATGAAAGAGATCTGACCTAACAGAAACCATCTTGCTTCTAACCCCCAGGCTATCGTTATTCATTCCTGGGCATAGCTGAACTAACTTTGCTCTGTAAACAGGAACTTAGTTTACAGTTTAGCTTTGAAACAAAGACAATAATAGCCCTTTCTCAAAACAAGCCCCCCTTCCTGCCTGGAGACTAGACTGCCTTTGCAGGACTAAGAATTTAGCCACAAGATTAGAAATTATGGTTTAGGAGTCATACAGTTGGAGGCTGCAAGAGTCTAAACCTCACCAAATTGCTCCTGGGAATAACATCACTATTGCAAAAACTATGATCAGTGCTTGAGATATTTTGCAGACACTGCACTTGATGCATCAACGGGTACCACCCAGATAGATGAACTGGCCCATCTGATCTTGTGGCCCCACCCAGGAACTGACTTAGCTTAGACAAGAGGGAAGCTTTGACTCCCATCTCTGACCAGACCATCAGAACTCCCAACTCGCAGGCCCGCTACTCAGCAAATTATTCTTAAAAACTCCAGTCCCCAGATTCTTGGGGAGACTGCTTTGAGTAATAATAAAACTCTGGGCCAGACACGGTGGCTCATGCCTGTAACCTCAGCACTTTGGGAGGTTGAGGCAGGCAGATCACGTGAGGTCAGGAGTTCAAGACCAGCCTGGCCAACATGAGAAACCCTGTTTCTACTAAAAATACAAAAAAATTAGCTGGGTGTGGTGCTGGGCACCTGTAATCCCAGCTACTTGGGAGGCTGAGGCAGGAGAATTTTTTTTTACCTTTTTTTTTTGTTGTTGTTTTTTTGAGACAGAGTCTCACTCTGTCGCCAGGCGCCAGGCTGGAGTGCAGTGGCGCAATCTCGGCTCACTGCAACCTCTGCCTCCTGGGTTCAAGCAATCCTCCTGCCTCAGCCTCCTGAGTAGCTGAGACTACAGGCGCACACCACCACGCCCAGCTAGTTTTTGTTATTTTAGTAGAGACGGGGTTTCGCTATGTTGGCCAGGATGGTCTCGATCTCTTGACTTCGTGATCCGCCCGCTTCGGCCTCCCAAAGTGCTGGGATTACAGGTGTGAGCCACCTCACCCAGCAGGAAAATTGTTTGAACCCAGGAGATGAGGTTGCAGTGAGCTGAGATTGTGCCACTACACTACAGCTTGGGCAACAGAATGAGACTCTGTCTCAAAACAAAAACAAAAACACTCATGCCTGTAATCCCAGCACTTTGGGAGGCAGAGGCAGGCAGATCACAAGGTCAGGGGTTTGAGACCAGCCTGTCCAACATGGTGAAACCCTGTCTCTACCAAAAATACAAAAATTAGCTGGGTGTGGCAGCACATGCCTGTAGTCCCAGCTACTCGGGAGGCTGAGGCAGGAGAATTACTTGAACCCGGGAGGCAGAGGTTGCAGTGAGCCTAGACTGCACCATTGCACTCCAGCCTTGGGGACAGAGCAAGACTCTATCTCAGACAAAACAAAACAAAAACCGGTGTGACAAAAAGACAGACTCAGGAGTCCAAAAGCTGAGGGTTGGACTAGGATTGATAGTGGATTTTTAGGCGCCTGGCTAAAGTGTGGTCAAGGAGAGACTCTGTAATGATGTATATGTGAACCTCCTAACCACCTTACATAATGGGTTAGAACAAGTATCTTTATTTCTTTAATATTCCTGTTTGAGAAATGAGGATACAGAGGCTTGGAGAGATTAAGCTGGAAAGTAAGTTCAGGCCTTCTGACCTCTTATTATTGCTCTTATTATGAGGCTTAAAAGCTGGGAAGGAAACAGGATACATTTTTGCAGGTAAATGATAATTGCTACTATTAAGCTGAGGGCTTCTGCTGTATCAGTCACCGTACTCAATTATTCTTATAATTTTTATTTTTTTGAGACATGGTCTTGCTCTGTTGCCCAGGCTGGAGTACAGTGGTGCAATCTCTGCTCAATGCAACCTCTGCCTTCTGGGTTCAAGTGATTCTCCTGATTCAGTTTTCCACGTAGCTGGGATTACAGGCACTCGCCACCATCCCAGGCTAATTTTTGTGTTTTTAGTAGAGACGGGGTTTCACCATATTGGCCAGGCTGGTCTTGAACTCCTGACTTCAGATGATCCTCCCACCTTGGCCTCCCAAAGTGCTGGGATTATAGGTGTGAGCCACTGCACCTGGCCTCAATTATTATTATTACTATTCGAGACAGAGTCTGGCTCTGTCACCCAGGCTGGAGTGCAGTGGCGTGGCCTTACCAGACATCACACCTATTGGCACTTTGCTCTTGGACTTCCTCGCTTCCAGCACTGTGAGGAATAAATTCTATTCTTTATAAATTACCCAGTCTTAGATATTTTGTTATAGCAGCACAAATAATTAATAAAAAAGTAATTAAGCTTTTCTTGTTGCACTCCTGAGAGCAAGATGGGTCACCAGCAGCTGTACTGGAGCCACCCGTGAAACTTCGGCCAGGGTTCTTGCTCTTGTCATGTCTGTTCAAACCAGCAGGGTCTGATCCGGAAACATGGCCTCAATATGTGCCACCAGTGTTTCCGTCAGTACTCGAAGGATATTGGTTTCATTAAGTTGGACTAAATGATCTTTCTTCAAAGGACTATCCAAGGCATCTACCATGAAAAACCGTAATAGTTATTTGTACATAAACTAAAGTTTTTTTTTTGTCTTTTTGTTTTTTTCCTTTATGTGGAGAACAGGATCTCGCTATATTGGCTAGGCAGGTCTTGAACTCCTGGGCTTAAGCTATCCTCCTGCCTCTGCCTCCCTAAGAGCTGAGATTACAGGCATGAGCCACAGCGCCTGGCCATAAAATAAATATTTTTAAAAAATTAATTAATTTTTATAAATGCCTATCCATCTTAGGAAGCCTAGCCAAGGTCCTGCTTTCCCATGAGTTTGAGTGACTTCCTCTCTTCTTGAGATTTCCAAAATGTCCTGAGGTTCCCGGTCCTGTGGAAAGTGATCGTCCCTTCCTCATCATAAGGGAACCATGTGAAGGAGTCTTGTGTACAAGGTACAAGGCCAGTTTTTTCCTTCAAGGGGCCTTATTGGCTCCATGGAGTCAACCTTAGTTCCTAAAAATTGTCTGATTATATCTGAAAATATGACATTTCAGTCAAAGCCTTGGTAATATGACTAATGTTTCCAATTGTGTCTTGGTACAAAGAGAACAGATTCTTACTGAACTTATGCAAATAATTATATTGGCATGAAAATAAAAATATTCACTAATAGTTTCTAAATTCTGCAGGGATCAAGTAGGAAGAAAAGATAAATGTTTACATTCTTGTACAAAATTATAATTTACCAAATTGCTGTTAGCAATAGATAGCTTAGGAGAAAAGAAAATGGTATTCATGTTATAATGATACTGACAAGGAAATTTTGTTATTTCTTTTTACTTTTGAAATTTTTTTCTTTTATATTTCTTTCCTTGAATTATGAAATTTTGTTATTTCAAGATATACAATTTTTTTTTTCTTTTCTGGCAGGTGAGTTGTTACGCACTCCTTAGTGGATTCTGACTTCCATGACCACTGTCCTGCTGACATACAATATTTTAAGATAATAACTAGAATTATGACTAATACTATGGTATCAGGACTATCAGAATTCTAGGAACTTTATATAATTTCATTTTTTTTTTTTTTGAGATGGATTTCCGCTCTTGTTGCCCAGGCTGGAGTGCAATAGCACGATCTTAGCTCACTGCAACCTCTACCTCCCAGGTTCAAGGGATTCTCCTGCCTCAGCCTCCTGAGTAGCTAGGTTTACAGGTGCTCGCCACCATGCCCGGCTAATTTTTTGTATTTTTAGTAGAGATGGGGTTTCACCATGTTGGCCAGGCTGGTCAAGAACCCCTGACCTCAGGTGATCCACCCGCCTGAGCTTCCCAAAGTGCTGAGATTACAGGCGTGAGCCACCCTGCCTGGTCACTTTACATAATTTCTTGAACACTAATACTAAATATACCCAAAAATGTATAACTTAAAAAAGGCAAAACATAATTTTTCACTTGATAAGACTTCCCATGCAAATTTAACACATCAAATAATCTTAATTATTTTAATCTCTCTCTTTTCATGAGGAGGGAAAAAACTTCTTTTAAGATATTACAGAGGCCCTCAGAACATTCCAAAGTTATTTCAAGTTCAAAATAACTTAATTGAGGGGGCAAGGAAGGGAAAAAAAAAACTTAATTTAGAAGTTGATTTTGGGGCTGGGCACAGTGGCTTACACCTGTAATCCCAGAATTTTGGGGGGCCAAGGTGGGCAGATCACCTGAGGTCAAGAGTTTGAGGCCAGCCCTGCCAATGTGGTGAAACCTCATCTGTACTAAAAAATACAAAAATTAGGCCGGGCACGGTGGCTCATGCCTGTAATTCCAGCATTTTGGGAGGCCGAGGTGGGTGGATCACAAGGTCAGGAGTTCAAGATCAGCCTGACCAGGATGGTGAAACCCCATCTCTATTAAAAACACAAAAATAAGCCGGGTGTGGTAGCAGGTACCTGTAATCCCAGCTACTCTGGAGGCTGAGGCAGGAGAATTGCTTCAACCTGGGGGATGGAGGTTGCAGTAAGCCGAGATCACGCCACTGCACTCCAGCCTGGGTGACAGAGTGAGACTCTATGTAAAAAAAAAAAAAAAAAAAGAAAAATTAGCCAGGCGTGGTGGGGGTGGTGCCTGTAATTTCAGCTACTCAGGAGGATGAGGCAGGAGAATTGCTTGAACCCGAGAGGCAGAGGCTGCAGTGAGCCAAGTGCAGTGAGCCGAGATCACACCACTGCACTCCAGCCTGGGCAACAGAGCAAGACTCCATCTCAAAAAAAGAGTTGATTTTGGGAAGTTGTAAAAAATGTAAAAAGGTTTAAAATACTCAATTAAGGCCTGGTGTAGTGGCTCACGGCTGTAATCCCAGCACTTTGGGAAGCTGAGGCTGGCAGATCACAAGGTCAGGAGATCGAGACCAGCCTGGCCAATATGGTGAAACCCTGTCTCTACTAAAAATACAAAATTAGCTGGGTATGGTGGTGCACACCTGTAGTCCCAGCTACTCAGGAGGCTGAGGCAGGAGAATCGCTTGAACCCAGGAGGCTTGAAACCAGTGAGCTGAGATCATGCCACTGCACTCCAGCCTGGGCGACAAAGTGAGACTCTGTCTCAAAACACACACACACACACACACACACACACACACCCCTCAATTAAATAGTATCATAGGTCACTGTGAAACAATATTTAGTCATACAAAGAGGCTGAGTGTGGTGGCTCACGCCTGTAATCCCAGCACTTTGGGAGGCTGAGATGAGCAGATCACTTGAGGTCAGGAGTTCAAGAGCAGCCTGGCCAAATTGGCAAAACCTGGTTTCTACTAAAAATAAAAGGCAAAACCTGGTCTCTACTAAAAATACAAAAAAATTAGCCAGGTGTGATGGCATGTGCCTGTAATCCCAGCTACAGGCTGAGGCAGGAGAATTGCTCCATCTTGGCAGTGAGCCAAGATCGTGCCACTACACTCCAGGCTGGGTGAGGGAGGGAGGCTCTTCAAAAAAAAAAAAAAAAAAAAAAAAAAAAAAAAAAATTCTAAAAAATTTATATGGGTGTTTTACTGCTGTTGGGAAGAAAAAATAATTTTTGTCAACCCTTTTGAGTTCCAAATTGGGATGGACTCCTGTAACAAGAGATTAACAAGAGAAAACAAGTGTAAGAACATATACAGTACATATCATGCAGGAGAAACCGCAATAAAAAGTAACTGAAAATAGTGGTTTAGAACTCTGGTTTAGGGCTGGGGGCAGTGGCTCACCCCTGTAATCCCAGCATGTTGGGAGGCCGAGGCAGGCGGATCACAAGGTCAGGAGTTTGAGACCAGCCTGGCCAACATGGTGAAACCCCATCTCTACTAAAAATGCAAAAATTAGCCAGGTGTGATGGCAGGCGCCTACAATCCGAGCTTTTCGGGAGGCTGAGGCAGGAGAATCACTTGAACCCAGGAGGCAGAGGTTGCAGTGAGTTGAGATCACACCACTGTACTCCAGGGTGGGCAACAGAGCAAGACCATGCCTTTAAAAAAAAAAAAAAGAAAAGAAAAGCAAACTTTATATCATTAAAGGAATGTCTGATTGAAGGGTATATGGAAATTATACTGTTCTTGCAACTTTTTTTTTTTTTTGGAGACAGAGTTTTGCTGTTGTTACCCAGGCTGGAGTGCAGTGGCAGGACCTCGGCTCACTACAACCTCCGCCTCCTGGGTTCAAGCAATTCTCCTGCCTCAGCCTCCTGAGTAGCTGGGACTACAAGTTTGCGTACTACCATGCTCAGCTAATTTTTTGTATTTTTAGTAGAGACAGGGTTTCAACATGTTGACCAGGATGGTCTCAATCTTGACCTCGTGATCCGCCTTCCTCAGCCTCCCAAAGTGCTGGGATTACAGTCGTGAGCCACTGCGCCCGGCCTTGTTCTTGCAACTTTTGTGTAAGTTTGAAATTATGGTGGCATTTTAAGGGTTTCTTAGATTTAGTAAGCAACGGCATTGTTTGTTTGTTTTAAAGATGGGGTTTCACCATGATGGCCAGGCTGGTCTTAAACTCCTGACCTCAGGTGATCCACGCACCTCAGCCTCCCAAAGTGCTAGGACCACAGGCGTGAGCCACTGTGCCCGGCCAGCAACAGCAGTTTTTAAAAGTATTTCCTAACTGATGTGCTGAGAATCATTACATTTTAGGCTTCCTCATTCCTCTTGTTAGCCTGCACTCCTTTCGATGGAGTTGGTTTTATCTATGATGGATGTTGAAGGAGAATGGCACATGGATTCTCCCATCAAATAAAGCAAGCCATTCTAATTAGCAAGACTAGATATCTCCCAGAGCCAATGTTTGAGGGAAACTTTCAAATGGAATGACATACTGTAGTCTAAAAATTCAAGAGAATTAAGCTGAAATTATATCATCTTAGTATGAATAATCCACACTGTCCTGACTTTTCACAGTAACTACTAAGATTTTTTGAGCATTTGTTGTGTTCCATCCCCTGTTCAAAGCATTCCACGTTTTGGGTAAACGATGAGTGGGATTTGAACCTGGGCAGTTTTGCTCCTGCACTCAGTATTTATAGTATAAACCAGCTTCTACAGATAGGGAAGATGCTCTTCCACCCAAAGCAGTGCTCTCAATCTTTTCCGACAGCACTGATGTCAGACATACCTGATGTGTAGGTTGGGTTCCATGAGATCACAAGGCATACCCTCTGGAAGGAGTATTTATCAGAATTTATGGGGTATAACTGTTGTTCCTCTTATTCCTCCGCTCCCCAGACTGATACTTCACTGTCTTCAAAAATGCCTTCTGACAACTTTTACACCTTCACCCTTTTCTTTTTTTTGACACAGAGTCTCACTCTGTCACACAGGCTGGAGTGTAGTGGCATGATCTCTGCTCACTGCAATCTTTGCCTCCTGGGTTCAAGGGATTCTTCTGTCTCACCCTCCCAAGTAGCTGGGATTACAGGCGCCTGCCACCAAGACGGGGTCATTTTTTTTGTATTTCTCTTTTTTTTTAAAAAATTATACTTTAAGTTCTGGGGTACATGTGCAGATCATGCAGGTTACACAGGTATACATGTGCCATGGTGGTGTGCTACATCCATCCCCCACTGTCATCTACATTTGGTATTTATCCTAATTGTCTCTCCCCAACATTCCCATACCCTGCTATCACCCCTAGCTCCCCCACCCCCCGACAGGCCCCAGTGTGTGATGTTCCCCTCCCTGTGTTCTCATTGTTCAACATCCATTTGTGAGAACATGCAGTGTTTGGTTTTCTGTTCTTTTGTCAATTTGCTGAGAATGATGGTTTCCAGCTTCATCCATGTCCCTGCAAAGAACATGAACTCACTTTTTTTATGGCTGCATAGTATTCCATGGTGTATATGTGCCACATTCTCTTTATCCAGACTATCATTGTTGGGCATTTGGATTGGTTCCAATTCTTTGCTATTGTAAACAGTGCTACAATAAACCTATGTGTGCACGTGTCTTTATAATGGAATGTTTTATAATCCTTTATATACCCAGTAATGGGACTGTTGGGTCAAATGGTATTTCTATTTCTAGACCCTTAAGGAATTGCCACACTGTCTTCCACAATGGTTGAACTAATTTACACTCCCACCAACAGTGTAAAAGTGTTCCTATTTCTCCAGTCTCTCCAGCATGTTGTCTCCCGATTTTTTTTTGAGAGTCTCCCTCTGTCACCAGGCTGGAGTACAGTGGCACAATCTCGGCTAACTGCAACCTCTGCCTCCTGGGTTCAAATGATTCTCATACCTCAGCCTCCCAAGTAGTTGGGATTACAGACACGAGCCACCATGCCTGGCTGATTTTTTTGTATTTTAGTAGAGACGATGTTTCACCATGTTGGCCAGGCTGGTCTTCAACTCCAGACCTCAGGTGACCCGCCCACCTCAGCCTCCCAGAGTGCTGGGATTATTGGCACAAGGCCCATCACACCTTGACTACTTTTATTTTAAAACATGTTGTTACCTCAGTAATTCTGTCTCTGGCCAGGTAATCTCCCTTAGTGGTAGAGCAGAGGTTTGGAATCAGGAAGCTCTTCTGGTCTCTTTCATAGATTAACACTGTAAGGGACAATCTAACCACCTTGGATCTGTTTCCTTATCTTAAATAATAGATCCAGGCTGCAAAGAAAGGGAGCCATCAGCCAGCCACAAGTGGTTATTGAGCCTTAGAATGGTGGCTAATACAGTTTTTTTTTTTTTTGAGACAGAGTTTTTCGATCTTGTCATCCAGTCCGGAGTGCAGTGGTTCAATCTGAGCTCACTGCAACCTCTGCCTCCCGGATTCAAGCAGTTCTCTTGCCTCAGCCCCTCTGAGTAGCTGGGATTACAGATGCCTTTCACTACGCCCAGCTAATTTTTGTATTTTTAGTAGAGATGGGGTTTCACCATGTTGGCCAGGCTGGTCTGGAACTCCTGACCTCAAATGATCTGTCCGCTTTAGCCTCCGAAAGTGCTGGGATTACAGGCATGAGTCACCTTGCCCAGCCTCTAATACAAATTAAGATGTCCTGTAAGTGTAAAACACACATCAGATTTTAAAAACTTGGTAAAAATATAAGAACATAAATTCTCATTGCTGATTCATTTATATCAATTACATTGTTGGGATGATAATATTACAGATATATCGGTTTGGTAAAATATATTATTAAAATTAGTTTTACCCATTTTACTTTTCTTTTTAAAACATGGCTGCGGCTGGGCACAGTGGCTCACACCTGTAATCCCAGCACTTTGGGAGGCTAAGGCAGGCATATCACGAGGTCAGGAGTTTGAGACCAGCCTGGCCAACGTGGTGAAACCCTGACTCTACTAAAAATACAAAAATTAGCTGGGTCTGGTGGTACGCACCTGTAATCCCAGCTACTCAGGAGGCTAAGGCAGCAGAATTGCTTGAGCCTGGGAGGTGGAGGTTGCTGCGAGCCAAGATTGTGCCACTGCACTCCAACCTGGGCAATAGAGTGAGACTCCGTCACAATAAGTGAATGAATGAATGAATAAATAAATAAATAAACATGGCTGCTAGAAAATTTAAAATTCTATATGTGGCTCATGTTATATTTTATCAGACAACACTGGTCTGGATGATATTTCTGAAACTGACTCATGAAATATGTATTAGTGCTCAATGAAACAGTTTGGAAGAGTAGCACTATCCAGTAGAACTTGGGCAGTGATGTGAATGTTCCATATCTACACTGAACAACGTAGTCACTACTGGCCGCAGTGACTATCGAACACTTAAAATGTGGCTAATTATGACATATGAAAAGTTGAAATATGGAAAAATGGAACAGAATTTTAAATTTTATTTAATTTTAATTTAACTTTAAACAGCCACACAAGGCTAATGGCTCATGTACTGAGACAATGACGGTCTAGAGGATTTATGGGATTTTTTTAAAAAATGGAATTGTTTTATTCAAAGACTTGTGTATCTTAGACTTGTTAACCATATTACAGACTTGTTAATCAGTTTAATATAAGTCTGTAGATTTGTGTTTATTGTAATAATGATACCTGCTAAGTACCAGAGAAAGGATTTATATAATCAATTATTTATTGAGCCTTTAACTCTGCTGTGTATATTTTCTAATATGCTGAATGCTTAGTAGATTCTAAGACACTGCGGGCCAACCATGTTTTCGTTGAAGTCTGGTTCCTTTTTTTCCTTATGAGGGCTCTTCTGTGAAAGCCAGGCGCCTTTTGCAAATTCTGAACAATGTGCTGCTTTGTTCAAGGATTTTCTCCTGAAAGGGAAACACATGCTTGTTAACAGATGGTTATGATGATGATTTTTTTCTTTTGGTGGAAACTTTTAAACTTATGCTTTTGGCTTTAAAAGAAATATGTATATATGTGTATACATACACACACAGACTTAAAGTACCAGTATTATGTAATATATATTTATTTTTTGTATGTACACATACATTTGTAAGTATTGGTATGCATGTTCCTTTTTAATTAACAATCCAACTGTTATTTAACTTAACAATTAAAAATTATTAATTTATTATTGCTTCACAGTGAAGAACCGAATGTCATCATGTCTGGAATCAAGCGAACCATCAAAGAAACCGACCCTGATTACGAGGATGTATCTGTGGCCCTTCCAAATAAGCGGCATAAAGCAATTGAGAATTCAGGTAGAAATTGACCTGCCTTAGGAAATTATTTCTTTATTGCCATATGCCTCCACTGTAAGACTTACAGGAACTAGAATGAAACGAATTTCCACAGTTGTGTGTAATTTTGAAGGGGTTTGTGAGAGAGATTAGCCAAGGAGTCCATTTAATAGTAGTACACCATGTGTGCCGTAAAAAGTGGAAGAAGAGCTGGCAGAAGGCTGATCAAGTAGACAGTCTAAGCGAGACAAGCTGTGAGTTTTAGCTGTCACTGTATGTTAGGTGTAATCATAAAGTCCATGATATGTATAAAGGTGTGGTGTAATCGTGAGATGATTATAGGTGATACATGGATTAAGGTTTTCAATTTTAATAAGTAACATTTTCATGTGTCTAGAAAAAGGAATGATCTCATCAAACTTGTGGTTTCATAGCTACAAGGATAAAGCTAAAATTATTACTATTTTTTTTTTTGAGACAGTTTCAATCTTGTTGCCCAGCCTGGAATGCAGTGGCGTGATCTCGGCTCACTACAACCTCTGCCTCCTAGGTTCAAGCGATTCTCCCGTCTCAGCCTCCTGAGTAGCTGGGATTACAGGCATGCACCCTGCCCAACTAATTTTGTATTTTTAGTAGAGACGGGGTTTCTCCATGTTGGTCAGGCTGGTCTTGAACTCCTGACCTCAAGTGATCCGCCCACGTTGGCCAAGTGCTGGGATTACAAGCATGAGCCACCGTGCCCTGCCTAGCTAAAATTATTTTTAAATGCTTACTTGTGTTAATTAAATGTGTCACATGGTTCTCAGATGTAGTAGGTGTCTTGAAGGCATATGAATAGTGGAAGATTAGGAAACATCGATCTAGTTCAACCCCCGTACTTAGCAGATAGTGGGTAAATTAAGGTTTAGAGACATCAGATTACTTACCTAACATTGTAGTTGAAGAGCGAATCATTAACTGGGTGTCTGTAGTTCCTCAATGTCTTAAACAAGCTAAAAAAAAATTGCTAAATTTACGTTTTTAAAACAAATTATTACTGAACTTCATTAATGTTTATTTAAGTAATCTACCTAAGTTAATACTTTTAGCAAGGTAAAGAAGGCATCAAAGTCATAGCTAAGGTGTTGCAGTTCCACAAAGATTTAGGATCTGTAGAGTGGAAGTGGTGAAGAAAATTCCTATTCCTATAAGAGCACTGAAGTCCCACGTATCCCAAAAAGTCTATGTAGAAGGAAGATTATTAAATCCAATCTCATCTACTGCAACTTTCCCCCCTCATTCAGCTGTAATTTTATTTATGGGGAAATATCATTTCCTTTCAACAACAAGCTGAATAAATGTCAAAGTATCATGTAACTTAATTAATTACTCAAGAGCTTCACATGGCATAACTTTTTAAAATTAAGAATAGGGAAAAGTGATTGTTTTAATAACACTGTAACTCCAGTTTAAATTGAATCTACGTTCCAAAATACCCCATTCAAGCTGGGGCAGTTTTTTTGTCTGTTACTAAGTGACAATATGCTATGCTTTTTCTTGGTGTCCATACTCTACCTAATCCTGAGCTTTTTTCCCCCTAAATTTTTCTCAGAGTAGATTTGGTGGGATGCTTCTCTTTGCATATGTTATTTTGTTTGGTTTGTGTCTTTTTTTTTTTTTTCTTTTGGTTTGTTTTTACTTGTTCTGTGAAAGAGATAATTTAGAAGTGTTTCTTTCTGAGGCATTTATGGTATAAAAGTCTTCAGTGATTGTGTCTTCTGGTTTATATGTATAAGGTGTGTATGTAGCCTAGAAATACTAGAAAATAACTCTTCCTGTAATATGAGAACTGTATTAGTCATTTGCCTCTGCAGGCATAGCCACAAGAATGCTTATACCATTACTAATATATTTTTTTTGAGACAAAGTCTTACTCTGTTACACAGGCTGGAGTGCAGTGGCACAATCTTGTCTCACTGCAGCCTCTGCCTCCTGGGTTCCAGCGATCTCCTTCCTCAGCCTCCTGGGTAGTTGGGATTATAGGCACCCGTCACCACGCCTGGCTAATTTTTGTATTTTTAGCAGAGATGGGGTTTCACCATGTTGGCCAGGCTGGTCTCAAACTCCTGACCTCAGGTGATCTGCCCGCCTTGCTCCCAAAGTGCTGGGGTTACAGGTGTGAGCCACCACACCTGGCCACCATTACTAATTTTAAATTACCTATCTAAATGGCATAGTTTATGGAGAGAAAATGACACAAAGGGTGTCAGAGTCAAAATATTCTCTTTAGTTTTCATGTATTCCAAAGCATGGGTGCTGATTTTTTTCTTATTACTTTTTTTTCCCCCCAAAATCCCAGATTTATTTTCAAGTGTCATTTGGCTCTTCTTTCTTTTGTGCTCTTGTATCAACCCACATTCCATATTTTGATGTTTTTAATTTTTGAGTTGCACGTTGTTGTGAGTATCGTATCATCTGAATTGTATTGCCTTCAGAAGCATTTTCTTCCTGTTGACTTCTTTCTTTGCTCATTTCTTCAGGTAGTCGTGACCAGTTGTAAATTGCTTGCTAGACTCTCCTCTACAGAAGGAAACTCTGCCTTCTTATGAACTGCTCCAGTGTCATAGACTCCCTCCCCCTCCAGCTAACTGTTTACTTTTTTTTTTTTAAACATAGAGTCTTGCTCTGTTGCCCAGGCTGGAGTGCAGTGGTGAGTTCTCAGCTCACTGCAGCCTCTGCCTCCTGGGTTCAAGCAGTTCTCCTTCCTCAGCTTACCGAGTAGCTGAGATTACAAGCATGCACCACCACACCTGGCTAATTTTCGTATTTTTAGTAGAAATGAGGTTTCACCCTGTTGGCCAGGCTGGTCTCAAACTCCTGACCTCAAGTGATCCGAAAGTGCTGGGATTATAGATGTGAGTCACCATGCTTGGCCTTCTTTCTTTCTCTTTGGGGCTATGGTCTTTCAGAGGTCACCAAATGTTTCTCAGAGAATCTTCATGAGTTTATTTTTCCTTTTTCATTCTTTTTTGGTAATTACATTTTGATAAAATTTTAAAGAGAAAAATTTTAAGGAGCACTTAAGTCTTATCCAGATTAATTCACCGGTTGTTGACATTTTGTCTCATTTGGTTTATCACTTACCCCCCACCCACCACCACATGTGTGAATATAGATATATAAGCATGTAATTTTTTTTCTAAATCACTGGTGAATAAATTGGACACCTGTAAACACTTATGTGTATTCCCTAAGGACATTCTCTTATATAGCCAAAGTACAGCTATCTCAAAAAAAAGTACCCTATCCAAAAAAAGAAAAGAAGTTTAATTGGCTCATAGTTCTGCAGGCTGTATAAGGATGGCTCCAGTGTCTGCTTCTGGTGAGGGCCTCAGGAAGTGTACCATCATGGCCAAAGGCGCCGGGGAGCCAGCATGCCACATGGCAGGAGCGAGCCGGAGAGAGAATGGGGGGAGGTTCCAGGCTCTTAAACAACAAGGTCTCACGTGAACTGAGTGAGAACTCATTTATTACCAAGTGGATGGCGCTAAGGCATTCATGAGGGATCCACCCCCATGATCCAGTCACCTCCCACCGGGCGCCACCTCCAACACTGGGGCTCACATTTCAACATGAGATTTGGAGGGGACCTCATCCAAACCATATCAGTTACCTAATTGATGGTCCATATTCCAGTTTTATTAGTTGTCCCTGTATTGTTGGGTTTTGTTTGTTTGTTTGTTTTTGAGACAGAATCTCAATCTGTTGTCCAGGCTGGAGTGCAGTGGCATGATCTGAGCTCACTGTAACCTCCACCTCCCAGGTTCAAGCAATTCTCCTGCCTTAGCCTCCCAAGTAGCTGGGATTATAGGAGTCCGCCACCACGCCCAGCTAAATTTTGTATTTTCTTAGAGACGGGGTTTCACCATATTGACCAGGCTGGTCTTGAACTCCTGATCTCCGGTGATCCGCCCGCCTAGGCCTCCCTGAGTGCTAGGATGACAGGTGTGAGCCACTGCACCCGGCCCCCAGTAAGTATGGTATTTTAGAGCTATTTTCCTCCCCATACGATCCAGTCCAGGTCATACAGGGCGTCTAGCTGACATATCTCTTTAGTCTCTCTCAGTCTCCCCAGCTCTTTCCTTTATCTTTCTTGTCCTTAATATTTAAATAGCATAGGCCAATGATTTTGTAGAATGCATTTCAGTTTGAGTTTGTCTAATGTTTCCTTGTGAGTAGTCTCAGCATTTTTGGGAGGATTATCACAGAATGATGATATGGTCTTTTTAGGGCATGATACCAGAAAGTATACAAGGTCACTTTACACCAATATTAGTGATTTTATTTTTTCATCACTTACTTAAGGTGATGTCCACCAGGTTTCTCCACTTTAGAGTTACTGTTTCTTGGATTTCTTTTGTTGCTTGCTGACTGAACTAAAGACAGCCACTGATTAATTAGGCCTTGGATGTATTTTATGTTCTTTGTGCAGCTCGAGATGCTGCTGTGCAGAAGATTGAGACTATTATCAAGGAACAGTTTGCTCTTGAAATGAAGAATAAGGAACATGAAATTGAAGTCATTGACCAGGTATAATGATGATAAATTGAAAAAAAACACCAAAGCTATTGAAAAAAAATTTATGTATGATTGAAAAATAATCTATCGAGATGGAGTCATAGTTTGCTTTATCCTTGTTGCTGTTTTTTTTTTCTTAAATAGCTTTCTTGTTTTGGGGAGAGAGCTTATTTTTTGAGTAATATAATTGCAGAAAGGATTGAAACAATATTACCTGGAATTCCATCCAAAAAGATAATCTCCTGATAGCACAGCAGGGTGACTACAGTCAACAACTTATTGCACATTTAAAAATAATTAACATAGTACAATTGGATTGTTTATAACATAAAGAAAGGATTGGGTGATGGGTATCCCATTCACCCTGATATGAGTGTTATGCATTGTATGTCTCCATCAGAATATCTCATGTATACCATAAACATGTACACTATGTACCCACGACAATTAAAAATAGAAAGGTTTTTTTAAAAAGATAATCCCTCTTTGCTCTTGTGCTCAATGGCATTGTGGATTTTTCTCGGTGAATATACACATAAATGTACATATTCATTGAAACACTATTTTTGCCATTCTTTTAAATCTTTGCGAATCTGATGGATGGAAAGGTCACTTTTATTTGTTTTTCCTTTAATTGTTAGAGAAGTTGAGGTTTTTTTTGGTTATTCACATTTCTTATTTTGTGAATTGTTTGTACATCTCTTTTATAATTGCCATTTTTAAAGTAATGAGTTAACATTTGTGTTTAGCGACTGATTGAAGCAAGAAGAATGATGGATAAACTCCGTGCCTGCATTGTAGCAAACTACTATGCTTCTGCAGGTCTTCTAAAAGTTTCTGAGGTAAGCATTCCTCACATTCGGTCATTTTCCAGCCACCCATATATCGCCCAGGTTGGAGTGCAGTGGCACAGTCTCGGCTCACTGCAACTTCTGCCTTCTGGATTCAAGTGATTCTCCTGCCTCAGCCTCCTAAGTAGGTGGTATTACAGGGGTGCACCACCGTGCCTAGCTCATTTTTATGTTTTTAGTAGAGACGAGGGTCTCACGATTTTGGCCAGGCTGGTCTCGAATTCCTGACCTCAGGTGATCTGCCCACCTTGGCCTCCCAAAGTGCTTGGATTACAAGCGTGAGCCTGAAACATTTCTTACACTGACCTTCAGAATCCAAGAAGCCTAGCCCACCTTCCTGGGCATATACATAGACCGTCATTGTGTTCAACCACAGTCCTTCAGTCGCACCTTTCTGCATCTTCAATAACCCTAAGTAACATTTTTTCCCCTTTACTTAATTTGTCTTCTCCTAATTGTTAGCATTATGCTAGGCTTTGCAGATATAAAGATGACTGAGACCTCATTGCAACTGGCCCTAGTGCCTCTTCACTTGAGTGTGGCCCACTTTGGAGTAAATTGTAAATTGATTACGTTTTCTTTGACCTTTTACTCCAGTGAATGGCAGTTTTTAGTTTCAGATTTACCCTGTTTAATGAGCCTTGAGTTCTCCTACTTTTTCTTTTTTCTTCTTCTTCTTTTTTTTTTTTTTAATAGGTCTCACTGTGTTGACAGGCTGGAATGCAGTGGCTATTCACAAGCATTATCATAGTTCACTGCAGCCTCCAACTCTGAGCTCAAGCAGTCCTCTTGCCTCAGCCTTCTGAGTAGATGGGACTACAGGTTTGTTTCTCTAATTTTTTCTCCAAAATTTGCTACATTTTTAAAAATTTGAAATGTTCCTCTTACCTTTTTTCCTCCATGATAGTGACTTTTTGAAGGGACCAGGCCGTTTATGAATGTCTCAGATTTTGGATTTATTTTTTTCCTTGGATTACTTTTTCATCCTCTTTATTTTCTTGTAAACTGGAAGTCAAGTCTAAAGACTTGGTTATTAATAGATTCGGGTTAAATATTTCTGACAAGAATACTTCATAGTGATACTGTGTACTAGATATTCTAGCACATCAGCAGGCACATGATTCCAGGTTGTCCTGCTGGTAATACTGAGTTTGACCACTTGGTTAATGTGATTACCATTAGATTATTCCAATTATAAAGGAATGTTTTTTCCTAATTTAGTTTTTGACAAGCAAATTAAAAAATAAGTATCTGCTCTTTTATCCTAGTAATCTGTCTAAATTCAGGCATGGGGTTAGGATTGACCTGAAATAGGAGTACTTCTTCCTATTTGATATTTTGTTAATTTCAAATTTCAGCATAATTTTCGTTTGTTCTTTTTTTTGAGACGGAGTTTAGCTCTTGTTGCCTAGGCTGGAGTGCAGTGGCATGATCTCGGCTCACTGCAACCTTCACCTCCCGGGTTCAAGCGATTCTCCTGCCTCAGCCTCCCAAGTAGCTGGGATTACAGGCATGTGCCACCATGCCCAGCTAATTTTGTGTTTTTAGTAGAGATGGGGTTTCTCTACATTGGTCAGGCTGGTCTCGAACTCCCGACCTCTGCCCACTTATTCCTCTCAAAGTGCTGGGATTACAGGTATGAGCCCCCGTGCCCAGCCTGTTTTTTCTCTTTTTATTTTCTTTTTCCTAAGTGTTTTCAACTAGAATAGTCTCAGCTGAATCATCTCTGAAGCAGTGCTGGCTCACTGGGAACCAGGGGAGAGCTGGAGGGTGACAGCAAATGGTGCTTGTTTAGTTAGGCCTTTATGTTACCCTTGGTGCCCTAGGGGCACGTGGTATTGTTGCTGTTCCTGATGTTGTCCTGTAGAAACTAGAGAGTTGTTTGAGTTGAATTTTAAATGGTAGTCAGGTGCCTCTTTTAGTGTGGCACAGTTTCCAGGATGCATGTTAGAGTCCTACTTGTTTTCCTAGGGCTACCATAACAAATTAGCCCAAGCTTTGTGATGTAAAAGGACAGGTTTATTGTCTCACCATTCTGAAGTCTAGAAGTCCAAAATCAAGGTGTCAGCAGGGCAGTGGTCCCTACGAAAGCTCTGGGGAAGAAACTTCCTTGCCTCTTCCTAGCTTCTGAAGGTTGCTGGCAACCTTAGTGTTTCCCCGCTGTAATTTCTGCCTGTCATGATGTGGCTGTTTCCCGCTGAGCGTGTCTTCTCTGTGTGTCTCTGTCCAAGTTTCCCTCTTATTTATTTATTTTTCGAGACGGAGTCTTACTCTGTTGCCCAGGCTGGAGTGCAGTGGCACAATCTCAGCTCACTGCAAATTCCACCTTCCAGATTCAAGTGATTCTCCTGCTTTAGCCTCCTGAGTAGCTGGGATTACAGGTGCATGCCAGCATGCCCAGCTCATTTTTGTATTTTTAGTAGAGACAGGGTTTCACTGTGTTAGTCAGGCTGGTCTCGAACTCCTGACCTTGTGATCCACCCTCCTCGGCTTCCCAAAATATTGGTATTACAGGTGTGAGCAACCACACCTGGCCACAAGTTTCCCTCTTCTTATAAGTGAGGAGGACGTCGTTGACTTCATCTTAGCTTGATCATTAGTAACGGCCCTATCTTTGAAATGTTAGCGGTTCTGATCTGTGCTGTTTGATAGTCTAGATGTGCTGATTTTATCCTCTTCTGTTCTGATTAGGATTTATTTAAGGATATTTAGGAATGCTTTTGTCTCTTGTGATCAACCATTTAATTTTTAGTTTTCAGTGGCAAAACATATTTATAGCTCTGAAAAACTTTATTGCTGAAATTCAACAACTTTGTTGCTTTGAAACACTAGCTTCTGCCTCTTTCTCACTGAAACCATTGGTTTAATAACAGTTTTTAAAAGGTGGGCTTCCTAGGAACATAACTGCAGTGTTATCACATTATAACAGAATATATTCTGCATACAAATAAGATGCAGAAAAATTCCATAGATGTCTGTACTGAACTGAAGGCAAACTTTATACATCAATATTAATCATTAAAAATACTCTATATTGCATTTGACTCATATGTGGGGACCATGTTTTTTATATATACACACACACATATATATAAAGCTTTTTAAACATTTTTTATATTTCTTTCAGGGATATTTTATTTAGAGCAGTTGATGTATTTGTGTAAAGCAATGTGAGACTTTTAAAGTCAGATTTTATTTTCTGTGTTAACTTGTATTACTTCTCATTTACCTTTGGGATACCCTATTTCTCTAGCTGTTAGTGTTAGAAACTTTACATAATTATTTATCATTCTAGTTTTTGTTTTTTGGTTCAGGCCATGCTAAGGAGTTGGGATTTCATTTTATGGGTATGGGGAGATTTTGAAGGATTTTAAGCATGATCATGTAATAGATAAGATTTTGGAGAGATCAGATTTTTGCCTGCTTTTGATGGATTTAATTAAAAATTTGCTTGCTTTCTTTTTTTGTAGGGATCAAAGACATGTGATACAATGGTTTTTAATCATCCTGCTATCAAGAAATTTTTGGAATCACCGTCTAGATCATCATCTCCTGCCAATCAGAGAGCAGAAACACCATCAGCCAATCATTCAGAAAGTGATTCTTTATCTCAGCACAATGACTTCTTATCTGACAAAGATAATAACAGCAATATGGATATAGAGGAAAGACTCTCAAACAGCATGGAGCAGAGACCAGGCCGAAATCCCAGAAGGGTACGTAGTTGGGTGGATGTGGGAGAGAGCTACAGGAGAAGAGAGCTAGTATTTACTAAAGCATGCGCCTGTTAGCTCACTGGACTATCTCAGGAATCCTAGGAAATAGGTTTGTTTTCCTGTTATAATGGGGAAACCAAATCTTGACAAGGTTTTATTTGCTCATAAGTGTGAGAACTGAGAATTAAACCTTGAGTGTTTCTTTTTTTTTCTGAGATGGAGTCTTGCTTTATCACCCAGGCTGGAGTGCAGTGGCACGATCTCGGCTCACTGCAACCTCCACCTCCCAGGTTCAAGCGATTCTTCTGCCTCAGCCTCCTGAGTAGCTGGGAGTACAGGCATGTGCCACCACGCTCAGCTAATTTTTTGTATTTTTAGTAGAGATGAGGTTTTACCATGTAGCCACAATGGTCTTGATCTGACCTTGTGATCTGCCTGCCTTGGCCTCTCAGAGTGCTGGGATTGCAGGTGGGAGCCACTGAGACTGGCCTACTCTGAATTTCTTGATAAAACATTTGACTATAGAGTCATTATTGGATTAGAGCAGTGATTTTTCTTAGCCAGGTGTTCTGTGATAGCGAAAATTTCCGAGTTATTTTCCACATACCTAGACATCAAGTGTTTGATTTATTTTTGATAAAAGTATGTTTGTATTTATTTTTCTGATTATAAACTCGTGTTCATTTTTGAAAATTGTTAAATAAAATATGGAAAGGTAAAAAAGAGTAGAAAATTAATTCATGAGGCTACCACCCGAAGTCAGAACTCTTAACTGTTTGGGTTTACTTTTTTTTTTTTTTTTTTGAGATGGAGTCTTGCTCTGTTACCCAGGCTGGGGTACAGTTGTGCGATCTCAGCTCACTGCAACTTCTGCCTCCTGTGTTCAAGTGATTCTTCTGCCTCAGCCTCCCGAGTAGCTGGGATTACAGGCTTGGGCCACCATGCCTGGCTAATTTTGTATTTTTAGTAGAGATGGGGTTTTTCCATGTTGGTCAGGCTGGTCTTGAACTCCCAACCTCAGATGATCCACCCACCTCAGCGTCCCAAAGTGCTGGGATTACAGGCATGAACCACCGTGCCCGGTATGGGTTTATCATATCTTTCCAGTATCTTTCCCGGGCAAATATTACCTGTGTTTTCCTTTTTTTAGTTAAAAAAAATTTAGGAGGCTGGGCGCAGTGGCTCACGAGTGTAATCGCAGCACTTTGGGAGGCTGAGGCGGGTGGATCACCTGAGGTGAGTTTGAGACCACTGTTAGAAAAGGTTAGAAAGAAGGTAAATTCCATTGACCCCTTTTTTTCTATTCCCGTTTCCCAGAAGTAACCATTGTAATAGTTTATTGTGTATCCTTCCAAATCCTATTTGCATATCCAAAGCAGGTGTATATGACTATTAAAAGCACACAGGGAATTACAGTATATGAACTTTGTACAAATTAGGCACCATTTACAGTACATTTTTAAAATGCTTTGAGATGTGCCATGAAGCCAGAGAATTATATAATTTTTAAAAAAATCTTAAGTTATTCCATTTATACTTTTTATGGTTTTGTGGTTTCTGTCCTACTGAAAATTGTTGGAAATGAGAATGCATGTTGATTATGATTCTTTTCAGGATACTTCCAGTGTTACTGGCTCACATAAAACAGAACAGCGGAATGCTGATCTCACGGGTGATGAGACTTCACGACTTTTTGTAAAGAAAACAATAGTAGTGGGCAATGTGTCTAAGTGAGTATCCAGTTGAATTTATTTTTGTTTGTCCATTTATGTTGATACTTTGGCACTAATAGTCTCATTGTATTATTACAGTAGGAAGAGGCCTCAGGGATTCTTTTTCCCAAGGCTTTAGTTTTTTAAAAAGTAAATCACAATGTAGAGACTTTATTAGGATAATTGTGCTCGTTATTGAGCACAGTGAGAATTCGAATCTAGGTCTCCTGTTTTTCTTTTATTTTGAGACAGAGTTTCACTCTTCTTGCCCAGACTGGAGTGCAATGGTGTGATCTCAGCTCACCGAAACCTCCGCCTCCCAGGTTCAAGCGATTCTCCTGCCTCAGCCTCCCTAGTAGCTGGGGTTACAGGTGCCTCTATACAGTGCCATTCTGCCTTGCCTTGCTCAGTATGCACAAATATCCGCAAAGGATAAATAAGGGGAAGATGTTTGTTCCAAAATATTGCTAGAGAAGAGGCAGTATATTAACTCCTACACCTTCTTGTGGTGTTTGTAAAATATACTAATTGTTAGGTATTTGAAAGCCAGTAGAGAATGGTAAATTCTCACGATACTGCCCTCAATTCGAATGTTCAAATCTTCATTTTATCTCTACATTTACATTCTTGCATCTGCCATTGTGTTAGTCTCTTCTCACACTGCTAATAAAGACATATCTGAGACTGGGTAATTTATAAAGGAAAGAAGTTTAATGGACTTACAGTGCCACATGGTTGGGGAGGCCTCATAGTCATGGCAGAAGGCAGAGGAGAAGCAAAGTCATGTCTTAAGTGGAGGCAGGCAAGAGAACTTGGGTAGGAGAACTCCCGTTTATAAAACCATCAGATCTTGTGAGACTTACTATCATGGGAACAGCATGGGAAAGACCTGTCCCCATGATTCCTGGTTACCTCCCACGGGGTCCCTCCCAGGACGTGTGGGAATTCTGGGAGCTACAATTCAAGATGAGATTTGGGTGGGGACACACCAAACCATATCAGCCATTTATTCGTGATTGGCGCTTCCAAAGCTGAAAGCAGATTCTTCTCCCTGGAAAACTTATTTCTTTTCCAAATAAGAACAAATGTTCTTTTGTTTTGGTTTCAAATGGAAGGGTGTAAGTGTGATGGGTTTCTTTGACTTTTGTTCTTCTTCAGAATCTTACTTCAAGTCCTTTTTTGTGACTCTAAGGCAAACCAAAGAGGTTTGTATCTAACAAGTCATCAGGACATGAGAATAAAGTAGATAAAGCCTTCGCTGTCACCTTTTTATATTAATACTTGGGCATAATACTGTTATTATCCTGGTATTACAGTAGGAAGAGACCTCAGGGAATGTTTTTTCGAGCTCTTAGTGGCTTCAAAAGTGAACCAAGGTCCAGAGATTTGAGTCTCTGCTTTAGTGTGTCTGCCAGTCTTTCCCTTAGAATAAAACAGTGCTTGGTAGAAATTTCTAAGACATGAGCTCTTACACAAATATAATTCACCAGTTGTGTTAATATGTGTATGTTTGGAAGAACTTTTGACTTCTCTGAACCCCTTCTCTCCGTAGGGGTCTTAGCGAATTCTAAAATGTTGATTTGGTTGCCCAAAATTGTTTTTAGTTCATAACAAAAGGTTACCGAGCAGATCTTAAAGGCAGAATTCCTACAAGCTCCAGAGCCATGTGCTTTACCAGTATGATCTCAGGCTGCCTTGTTACCTTGTAGCAGCTCCATCATTTTTGCCAAGTGTCTAGGGCTAGATAAAGATGTTATAAATCCCCTTGTAACATGAGAATGTTAAGTAAATATTTGACCCAGATGTAAATAGATGGAAGGGATTTAATTAATTAATTTGATGGAGAAAAATTGATTAGAGTGGCTAAGATTCTAAACGGTAACATTTTAAACTAATTTCCTCATGAAGTTTCATTTGCTGATCCCTCCCTCATTAGGTGTATTCATCTATGTTCTCTGTGATTTTTATCATATTATGTGGCCATTGTCTGTTTTCAGATATTTTTCTCAAATCAGACAAATCTCTTTAGGGTAGAAAATATGTCTTATCTGGTTTTGTTTTGTTTTGTTTTTTTCGAGATGGAGTTTTGCTCTTGTTGCCCAGGCTGGAGTGCAATGGCCTGATCTCGGCTCACTGCACCCTCCACCTCGTGGGTTCAAGCGATTCTTCTGCCTCAGCTTCCCAGTTAGTTGGGATTACAGGCAGGCACTGCCACACCTGGATAACTTTGTATTTTTATTAGAGATAGAATTTCACTATGTTGATCAGGCTGGTTCGGAACTCATGACCTTGGGTGAGCCCCTCGCTTTGGCCTCCAAAAGTGCTGGAATTACAGACGTGAGCCACCATGCCCAACCTCGTCTGGTTTTGTACTTCACAGTATTTAGTAAATATTTGATTGATTAATTGATAAAAGGAAAAAAATAAATATACACAAACCTGGTGAAATTAATTTTTAAAATTACTCAAAAAAGAGAAGGCATAAATAATCTTAGAAATAAAAAAGAAGGCATAACTACAGATGCTGTACCATTAAAGAGATAAGAAACCATTAACTTCTTTATGCCAATACATGTAAAAAATTAGATGAAGTGATTGTGTAGCCCAAATCTTCTTATGGTCTAGTGGGTCTGCCTGAATTTACAGGCTTGGCCTTTTCTGGGCCGAGCTCTCTTGTAAATATATTACCTCTTCCCATATCATTCTGTAGATACAGTTAAAATCCCAACAGGGGGCTGGATGCAGTGATTTACACCTGTAATCTCAGCACTTTGGGAGGCTGAGGCAGGCGGATCACAATGTCAAGAGATCAAGACCATACTAGCTAACATAGTGAAGCCCTGTCTCTACTAAAAATACAAAAATTAGCTGGGCATGGTGGCACTTGCCTGTAGTCCCAGTTACTCGAGAGGCTGAGGCAGGAGAATCACTTGAACCCAGGAGGTGGAGGTTGCAGTGAGCCGAGATTGTGCCACTGTACTCCAGCCTGGTGACAGAGCAAGACTCTGTCTCAAAAAAAAAAAAAAAAATCCCAGCAGTGTTTGTGACTTCCATAGTCTAGAGGAGTAAAGGGCCAATATAGGACAAGAACACTCCTCAAGAGCTAGGTTAGGCTACTTGCCCCTACCCCATATTACGAAGGATTAGCGCTAGGCAGAGATGATCATATAGAAGGCCATGGCCATATGTTCTATATGAATCGAAGAAGGGGGTCTCATACTGAAAAGAAGACAGGGTCCATAAAGGGAAGCGCTAAAGATGCTAGTTTTGCCATGATCAGGACTTCAGGGAATGGCACATTTTTCCTTTCAGAGGGCAAGAGACTAGGTGCAAGCTTCTTGGCAACCAGGAGAGTCACCAGAAAGGCCCAGAGCTCTAGCACCCTGAAACCTGAATGAAATCAACCCTAAGGCTAGAGGTTCCCTAACCCAGGAATACAAAATATGTCAGTTTATTTCCACCTTATGTATCTATTTAGAAGGAAAAACAAGTTGTCCTTTTTTTTTTAATTGCACGCTGAATGAACAGAACAAAACAAACTTTTAACAGGATGCCACTTCAATCAAATTTATGTTTTATTTATTTTCTTAATTTGTTTTAGTTCATTAATTTTAATTTTCTGAGGTAATGCTTGCTCTGTCACCCAGACTTAAGTGCAGTGATGTGATCGTAGCTCACTGCAGCCCCGGACTCCTAGGCTCAGGCAGTCCTCCCACCTCCTCAGCCTCCCAGGGTGTGGGCCACCATGCCCAGCTGAGTTTAAAATTTTAAACTCAGTGACAGAGTCTCACTGTGTTGCCCAGGCTGATCTCTAACTCCTGGCCTCAAGCAGTCAGCTCAGCCTCCTGAAGGGCTGGCATTACAGTGTGAGCCATCCACTGCATCCAGCCCTAACTATGTTTTAGAAAGAAAAAAAATCATTAACTTGCAACGACTCATTTTGTTTGTTTAGGTGATGTAGCTGTTAAATATTGTGGGAATTTTAATCTTGTTTTTAAGTTTAAGTAGGAGTTAATTATTTTGTTAGGTTTTTGAAGGACAAAACGGATTCGAGTTTCTTTTTTCTTTTTCTCTAGGTATATACCTCCGGATAAGAGGGAAGAAAATGACCAGTCAACTCATAAGTGGATGGTATATGTCCGAGGGTCTCGTAGAGAACCCAGCATTAATCATTTTGTCAAGAAAGTTTGGTTCTTCCTACATCCCAGCTATAAACCAAATGACCTTGTGGAAGTTAGGTAAGCATACTTGAGTTATTTAACCTAAATTGCAGTACACATTTATTGAAGTGGAAGAAAAGTGATTTGACTTCAGAACATTTCCTGGAAATGTAATAATAATTGAGAATTGGCTCTTAGTCACAATATAGTGTTAGTTGTAGTTCACTCTTTCAGATTACTGTCTCACTGAGCAGCCATTGTCTTCTCCTAGCCGATTGTTACCACACTAATTCTATTAGCTAATTTTGCCCCCCTCTGGAAATAGCGAAACTTGTTTATATAGATACAGATACATATGAAAATGTTACTTCTTGCCAATTGCGGTGGCTCATGCCTGTAATCTCAACACTTTGGGAGGCTGAGGCAAGTGGATCACCTGAGGTCAGGAGTTCGAGACTAGCCTGACCAACATGGTGAAAGCCCATCTCTACAAAAATAGAAAAGTTAGCGGGGCATGATGGTGGGTGCCTGTCATCCCAGATACTTAGGAGTCTGAGGCACAAGAATTGCTTGTACCCGGTAGGCGTAGTTGCAGTGAGCAGACTTCACGCACTTCACTCCAGCCTGGGTGACAGAGAGAAACTTCGTCTCAAAAAAAAAAAAAGAAAAGGAAAGGAAAGAAAAGAAAAAAAAGAAAAGAAATTGTTATCTCTTTTTATGAATATTAGAATATAGTAGAATTAAATATAGCATTCTGACTCTATAGACTAATTAGTGTTGAAAGTTCCCCATGATCTCACTCTCTTCAAAAGTAACTGCCAATCGTATTTCTTCTGTACATATTTGAATGTAGTATAGTTGTTTGTTGTTCACCAAGATGGAATGATTATATATATTTTGGGAAATTTGCTTGTATCATTTAGGTATATTCTTTACATCTATATATGATGTTACACATATACACATTAATTGTGGGTGTTTTTGTTTGGTGGAGGGCAGAGTCTCACTCTGTCATCCAGGCTGGAGTGCAGTGGCACGATCTTGACTCTCTGTGACCTCCACCTTCTGGGTTCAAGCAATTCTCATGCCTCAACCTTCCACGTAGCTGTGATTACAGGTGCACACCACCACACCTGGCTAATTTTTGTATATTTTGTAGAAATGGAGTTTCGCCATATTGGCTAGACTGGTCTTGAACTCCTGAGCTCAAGCCCTCTGCCTGCCTTGGTCTCCCAAAGTGATGAGATTACAGGCCTGAGCCACCACGCTTGACCCATATTAATTGTATACGTTCACTGTGTAAGTGGTTGTTGGTTATTATCAGCGAGATCTCTATTCTCTGCTCTGTTCAGAGCCTTTCTTCACCCCCAACTCTTAAAACATGTCTGCCTCCTGAAAACTCTGCTCTTTTTTAACCCTTTCAGGTGTTGGTGGCTGTTTTTTTCTCACACACACCATTGCGCCTGAGGGTGGGGAGAGTGTCTTCTTTGATCGTATTTATGGCTTCCAGACCACCTCTCCCTGCCAAGGATGACTCGGGAAATCAGTAGATAATTGCAACAGAGGAGGAGCAGCAGCCTCAAAGGAGTTGAGGCTTTTTGGAAAAGGGGGAAAGGTTTCAACACCTGGTTTGCTGATCTTCTCTCTATCATAACTCTGCTGTCATTCTTAAGGACTTTGCATATGTAGAGACAATTCGTCCAAAACCCTTGTCTCTTGGTTCTTTGATTTCTTCACTTGGATGCTTAGGTTATTGTGATATGTCATAGAATCTCAGCTGAGTAGGGAGAGAAGATACCTATGTAAGAGCAGTGGTGGCTGGTGAAACATTTTGTGAACAAGAACTAGAAGTCTCCGTGAAGTCAAATAATAGTTGGATTGGGGTGAAACTGGAAAGCCAAGGAGTTGGTGGTCAGAAAGTGGAATATTTGGAAATAAGATTTTTGTAGGTAGGTACAGTATGTTTATCTTCTTCATAGTAATAATCTTGGTTATCAGTTGGTCCTTCCTTTCCCCGCATCTAATACACACTAAATTCCCAGATAAGCATGGATCCTGTTCTAGACTTTTAATAACTACTCCTGTAACAGTACTATACTATTGTAATTGTAATTGCTTGATAACATATTCTGATATCCGATAGAGTATATTCTACTCATTATTTTATTTTTTGGTCATTCTTAAGTGTGTATATTTTTCTAGGTTACCTTAGAATCAAATTGTCAAGGTACAGATTGGAATTGCACTGAATTAATGATTAATTTTCACATTTTAAATGGTATTGGGTCTTTCTATCTCCTGTCTACTCAAGAGGATCAGTTTAGTAGTTTTTTAATGCCAATAAAATTTTTTTCTTTTATTACTATTTATAAAACTTCCTTCATTTTCTTGATCTGTTTCACTGGGAAGAGCCTCAGAAAAGTGTTGATAGTCTATTTTATTCTAGTAATAAAGTTTACTTGGTAAAGAAGCAGTTTGATTCATAGGCTCTCAAACATTGATGTTGAAAAGACCTTGTCTGTAATTTGGTTTAACTCTATACCTGGTGTAATCCTTTCAGAAATGCCTTCTACAGCCAACCTCAGCATGCAGCCTCTCCTAGAAAACCACTAGTGACATACTCTTGTTTTCTCTGGCTGGAATACCATCTTTCTCCCACTCATCTGTTTTCATACACACACGTATGCATACTCATATGTTTGCACACACATACACAGTGTGGCCATCTGAAGATTTGCTTTTTGTTTGTTTTTGAGATGGAGTTTTGCTCTTGTTGCCCAGGATGGAGTATGCAGTGGCGCAATCGCTGGTCACTGAAACCTCCACCTCCCGGGTTCAAGCGATTCTCATGCCTCAGCCTCCCGAGTAGCTGCGATTATAGGCGTGCGCCACCATGCCCAGCTAATTTTGTATTTTTAGTAGAAATGGGGTTTCTCCATGTTGGCCAGGCTGGTCTCGAACTCCTGACCTCAGGAGATCCACCTGCCTCCACCTCCCAAAGTGCTGGGATTACAGGCGTGAGCCACCTCGCCCGGCCTGAAAATCTGCTCTTTATCCTTCAAGATGTCAATCAGAGGCTACTTCCTCAATGAATCTTTTCTTGTCTCACTTTCTTCCACTGGTTAAATTACAGTGAATGATTGTTTACTTGAATGGTTGGGATTTTAACAATATTTTATAGTTTAGCAATAGTTTGTATAGATAGTATATAGTACTTTTAGTAGAGACAGGGTTTCACCATGTTGGCCAGGATGGTCTGGATCTCCTGACCTCGTGATCCACCTGCCTTGGCCTCCCCAAGTGCTGAGATTACAGATGTGAGCCACCATACTCAGCCGATTTTTAAATAGTATTTTAAAAGAGATTATTGCTTATATGTTTCTGGTGTTTAAAACTCCTGGAGAATTTATGTGCTGTGATCCACCATATCTCTATGTTTTTTAATAGCAGGTAATCTACATTTATTCATTTACATGTATGTCTCACCAGATTTACAGCTTCTTGATGTTTGGGACCTTGTCTTGTCTTGATATCCCCGGTCGGCTGTACGAGGTAGCTCACACCTATAATCCCAGGACTTTGGGAGGCTGAGGCAGGTGGATCAAAAGGTCAAGAGTTCAAGACCAGCCTGGCCAGCTTGGTGAAACCCCATCTCTACTAAAAATACAAAAAACAAAAACAAAACATTAGTCAAGCACAGTGGTGCGTGCCTGTAGTCCCAGGTACTGAGGAGGCTGAGGCAGGAAGGCAGGGGAGTTGCTTTAACCTGGGAGGTAGAGGTTACAGTGAGCCAGGATTGTGCCACTGCACTCCAGTCTGGGCAACAGAGCAAGACTCTTGTCTCAAAAAACAAAATCTCCAGGGTCTAGCATAGTTCCTAGCATGTAGTAAATGCTCATTTTGTGTTTTTTTGAATTTTGTTTATTTTATTTTTTTTTAGAGACAGAGTCTTTCTCTGTCACCCAGGTGGGAATACAGTGCCATGATTATAGCTCACTGCAGCCTTGAACTCCTGGGCTCAAGTTATCCTCACATTTCAGCCTCCTGAGTAGCTAGGACTATAGGCATGTGCCGCCTACGTCTGGCTAATTTTTTACCCAGGCTGGTTTTGAACTCCTGGCCTCAAGCAATCTTCCCGCCCTGGCTTCCCAAAGTGCTGGAATTCCAGGTGTGAGCCATGTACCCAGCCTCATTTCATGTTTGATATGGAGTGAATTATTGAATTCATGAAATAGACCATTCCATTTGGAGGTGGCTGTTTTTGTTTGGAAGTTTTTAATTGTATTGAGCAGAGATTGAACTTCCTCTAACTTCTAAACAGTAAACTTTTCATATGCCTTGTGTACCACCCAGAATCATCATCATCCCTTTTCCTTGTGCAGTTGTTCAGATATTTGAAAGCAGTTATTGGGTCTTATTCATATTTCTTTCAGTTGGCACTCATGTGACTTTGTTTTGTGTTCCTTTGCCATTCAGGTTATGTTCTTTGGCATATTCCAGTTTATCTATATTCCTTTTTTAAATTTAAATTTAAATTTTTTATTTTTTTGAGACAGAGTCTCCCTCTGTTGCATTGCTGGAGTGCAGTGGCGTGATCTTGGCTCTTAAAAATCAGACACTCAGGCCAAGCATGGTGGCTCACGTCTGTAATCCCAGCACTTTGGGAGGCCAAGGCAGGCGGATCACCTGAGGTCAGGAGTTTGAGACCAGCCTGGCCAAGATGGTGAAACCCCATCTCTACAGAGTGAGACTCCTTCTGGAAAGAAAAAAAAAAGAATGATTGGCCATTTGAATAAATTAGTTGAGCAAGGAGTTGTCCTCCATTCAGTATTTCTAATAAAGCCATTTTTGTTTAATCCCCATAGTCTTACATTTTTTCCCTTTTGGTGTCACTGATTTATTTCACCTTCTATGAGGAATCTAGTAATATTGAAGTTTGTTCAGGGGAGGCAGTCCTTTATTATATAAAGTAACATCTTTTGAAGTATAACATTTCCATAAATAATGTTGTTGTAGGTCTTAGTTTTTTTTTTTTGGCTTTTAAAAATATGTTTATGGAGGAATTTCCTGTTAAAAAGCGTTGCTCATTTTTCCTGACATTGCACTGTTTGTCTGTCTTCTCTGGCAGCAGTCTTTCCTGTCTGTTCACTAAAGGTTAGGCCGTGTACATACATTGAGAAACATCCCTAATTTATCATATTCATTGTGAGAAAAGTTCAGCTTTCAGCGTGATTGAGGCATATTGCAAAATGAGTTTAGACTTACCGTTTAGCTTTGCTGGAATTTAAATGAGCAAACTTAAAAGAATTGCCATTAATTTATTCTTCTCAGGTCCACCATGCCTTTAGGCTCTCCTGTATCTCTGGCTGTGGGTCTCATTTCAGACCGTCTTTAACTTCTCATTTGCCCCCAAGCCTGAATCTATACCCACATCATGGCTGCTTCTCTTAGCTCCTGTGCAGCTGGTTTCTTCCATCCAGGGCACTCTCATTTGCTTTGCTTTGCTTTGCTTTCTTTTCTCTCTGGTTTGTAAGATATTTATTAATTCCTGTGCTTTCTAGGCTACCCTCATGCGCAGGGCTTTTTCCTGTCCCAGGGTCCGTGGTGAGCTCCTCACTCTGTTAATTCCCATTTGTTAGGTGCCTCTCAGGTTGCGTTCTTGTACTCTGCACTTACTGAATTCAGTTTTCCAAAAACACTATCTGTTGAGTTTCTTTTCTTTCTCCTTGTAATTTTTTTTTGAGATAGAGTCTCACTCTCTCACCTAGGCTGGAGTGCAGTGGTGTGATCGCAGCTCACTGCAGCCTCCACCCCCAGGTTCAAACAATTGTTGTGGCCTCCCAAAGTATTGGGATTACAGGCATGAGCCGCTGTGCCCTGCCTCCTTGTAATTTTGATATTGTCTCTCATTACAATAATTCTAAGCCGGGATGCATAACAAATGTTTTCATGTTAAAAGCATTCTCTCTCTTCCCTATGGACTTAAACCGTATTGTTTTGAGTACTTAAAGATATCTCAATTAAATTTCTAAATTTTTTACTATGGAAAATTTCAAACGTACACGAAAGTAAAAAGTGTAATGAACCCTCATGTGCCCATCACCAGTTTGCTCTTCTTTTCTGTCAATTTCCCCTCCTTTTTTTTCCTTCACAAATTACATTGTGGTGAGAATTCTCCAGTCTATACGCACGCATTCCTCTCTGCGCACTAAAATCAGTTGTATTCACTGTTCAGGGAAGGTGATGTTGTGAACATACTATCTTTTTAAAAGTCTTCTTAGCAGAGAGTTTCAAATATATTGGCAATTTCAGTTGAGCATGTTCGTGATTTATTTTGTTTCTGCCTCAGTGGAGGAATAAATACAAGGGTTTAGGGTAGGGAACAGTTACCTCATGGCCTGTATCTGTCAAATGCCAATTAAGGATGCTGGCTCTCTAGTGACATTTATCAGATCGCCTTGGTTCGCTCATGTGTGAAAATGACATTGGATTATATGGTCTAAGTTTACTCTAGCTCTTAGCATTCAGTAACTGAAAGTTTAACAGAGCTTTGAGTTGAATTTTTCTTTTATGATTTAGCATTTTAGCAAAATTCAACTTGTTGATTTAGTTTTAAATGAGGAAACCTAAATGATTCTCAGAACAAAGTGAATTTCTGATTTGTCCATTGTCAGAAAACTTCTTGTGTAGGATAAGAGAGTGAACATGGATGAATGTGTTAATATCTGCTTTTCTATAGAGAACCTCCTTTTCACCTGACCAGAAGAGGCTGGGGTGAGTTTCCTGTCAGAGTTCAAGTTCACTTTAAGGACAGCCAGAACAAGCGGATAGATATCATACATAATCTGAAGGTATTGTTAACAAAACATTGCTCTCCTGTTTTGAAGTCTCTTTTTACCAGCTACAGTTGATTCTTGAACAACGTGGGGGTTAAGGGCCTCCTCACAAATAAAAATTTGCATATAACTTTGGACTCCCCCAAAACTTTGCTATTAAAAGCCTGCTGTTCACTGCAAGCCTTACTAATGTAAACAGTCAGTTAACACATATTTTGCACGTTGTATATATTATAGGCTATTCTGATAATAAAGTCAGCTGGAGAAAAGAACTGTTATTAAGAAAATCAGAAGGAATAGAACATATATTTACTATTCATTAAGTGGAAGTGGATCATCTTGAAGGTCTTTATCCTCGCCATCTTCACATTGAATAGGCTGAGAAAGAGGAGGGGTTGGTCTTGCTGCCTCCAGTGGCAGAGGTGGAAGAAACTCTGTGCATAAGCAAATCTGTGCAGTTCAAACCCATGTTCAAGGGTCATCCGTATTCAGAGTAGTCCTGTTAGGTCTTCTGCAAGAAGTGGCTAAGAATAGTGGGAGGAGGAGATGGTATTTTGAGTGTGTTATGCTTACTGCTACAATACTACTTTGTCCTCTGATGGTTGGAAAATCACTTTACAGGTCCTTTAAAAAGAGGAACAAAATGGTCAGATAATCAGAAGACATGAATCTTTGATCAGACCTCACCATCAGTGTGTTTCTTGGGGCTAAGTTACTGAAATCTTAAAAATCTATTTACTTTTCTGTAAAGTAGGGCAAATAATAACGTTTGTAAAGATAGAAGTGAGCATGTTTTGAAAATTATAAAGTACTATGCAAGATTGTAATACTTGTGTATTATAAGAAATCCTTTAATGATAGCTATACCCATGTAGTTTATGATGTAGCCATTGTAAATTATATCTTATGAAGTGTTTTCTATCCATGGGGAGAACTGTCCTTATAGGAAGTGAAATGCAGACTACAGGCATACTTTGTTTCATTGCACTTTGCTTATTGTGCTCAGTAGATACTTTATTTTTTAAAAATTGAAGGTTTGTGGCAACCCTGTGTCAGACAAGTCTGTCAGCACCATTTTTCCAACATCATGTGCTCATTAGTGTCTCTCTGTCACATTTTGGTAATTCCTGAAATATTTTAAACTTTTTTATTATTATATCTGTTTGGAAATCCTATGATCAGTGGTCTTTGATGTTACTATTATGATTTTGGGGCATGACAAACCCTGCTGATACAGGAGGAGGAACTTAATTGACCAGTGTTGTGTGGATTCTGACTGCTCAGGCAACCAGTGGTTCCCCATCTCCTTCCCTCTTTTTGGACCTTCCTATTCTCTGAGAAAACTGTGTCGAAGTTAGACCAATGAATAACTTTATAATGGCCTCCAAGTGTTGAAGTAGAAGGAAGAGTCACATATCTCTCACTTTAAATTAAAAGCTAGAAAGGATTAAGCTCAGTGAAAAAAGTATGTTGAAAGCCAAGATAGGCTAAAAGCGAGGCCTCTTGTGCCAAACAGCCAAGTTGTGAATGCAAAGGAAAAGTTATTAAAGGAAATTAAAAATGCTATTCCATTGAACACGCAAATGATCAGAAAGCAAAACAGCCTTCTTGATGATATGGAGGAAGTCTCAGTGATCTGTATAGAAGATCAAACCAGCCATAATGTTCCCTTAAGCCAAAGCCTAATCTAGGGCAAGACCCTAAATCTTCAAATCTGTGAAGGCTGAGAAGGGTGAGGAAGCTTCAGAAAAAAAGTTTGAAGCTAGCAGATGTTGGCTCGTGGGTTTTTTTTTTTTTCTTTTTTCTTTTAACCAGGAACACGTGCACTTTATTGAATGCTGTTGTAGAAAAGTATGTGAGGATAAAGGGGTGATACAGGGTTCGGCTCGGGGGCAGGGTAGGGAATGGAAGGGGTAGGGAGTACGTGGGAAACAGGTCCTGGGCAGAGCCCCTGGCCTGGATGATTCCTCTTGATCTATTGATAGACTTGCAAAATCAGTATCGGGATAATGATAAGCAGAATGGTCATGATGATGCCCCAAATCAGGGCCCAGACGTTCCGGCACTTGGCAGTGGAGGCATAGGCCTGGG